>CM047805.1:117878976-118166400 GCA_026214975.1 Gentiana macrophylla
TATGCATGATTACCGCCACTTTATTTTGTTGTTTCCTTTGCATGTTACTCACGCTTTTGGAAGAATTTTGAAAGGTGTAATAACTTGGAAGAGGAATAACTCAGAGCTAATGATTATGCACCCGGATTCGTTTTGACTCAGCCATCATTTCCAGAGCTAAGTACATTTTCTTCTTTTTATTATTAGTCATTGGGGACAATGTCTATAATAAATTGGAAAGTAGCGCCTTAGCCGGGTAGTCGAAAAAAGGGAATATTTTTGAAAATTTAACACTTGTTTTTAGCTTGCTATTTGCACGTTTTGAGTAAGGAATCGTAGAAAAGGAGCGTAAGTTCAATTTGAAGTGATCTATAGCATATTCAATTTAGTATGGAAGAAACGATCATATGTTATGTTATGAAGTAGTAACTTATTAATTATTATTCTATCATTGCAATCAATATTTGAGCACATAATCTGAGTGAGAAGTGTTTAAGATTAGATGATGAGTTGTTTTAACCGGGAATCATTATTTGTCTGTCTATATACTTTAACAAATTGTAGTAAGCCAAAGGAAGCAACTTGGATGACGAAAGGCAACCGGGACAAACAGACTTGTGAGAGAGAGAAAAAAAAGTGAGGAAATCTTCCTGCAATAAAAGCAGTGAGGGAAGCAAACTCGTGTAAAAAGGGCACGACCCTCGCATCAAAAGAAACAAACGAGGACTTAAGAGCGATGCTCAGTCCCCGATTCCGCCTGACCCAATATCGATACCATGTTGTGTAACCAAGTCTGAAAGCAAGATGAGCGAGTGTATGTGCAAGCAAGTTAAGATTGTGTGGTTAATACAACTTGATTCTTCTCATGAACACACAATCACAACTGATTCATCACACGACACATTGATGCATGATAAGTAGTGATTAATGGGGAGCTTATGGATTGTGGCTTGATGTATGTTTCTGCCGGAAATCATTATTGAATATGTGGTAGTTGATGGGGATTGTTCTTGGAGGTACATTCCGCCTTGATATTCTGCTCGCGGACGAGCAGAAAGCTAGAGGGGGGTAATTGATGACGGTTAAAATAGTCTATCCTATGGCATCAATATTCTATCCATTATGAGCTAAAAATAGTTGTTTCGACCTATAATTATGAAACAATTACGTTGAATATCATATGTCGGGTTCGTGAGTCGAGAAATATGCACTTAGCGTTTATTTTCCCTGTTTCGATATTATTTCGTGCGTTATTTGATGATTTTCAGGATACGAAATATTGGGCTGAGCTTGATGGACGAATCTGGAGTGGACTGGACGAATGGAATGGGCCTAGGGTATTCTAGAAGCATCCAAGTTAAGTCAGTTGAAGAAAAAGGACAAAAATGCCCTCGGTAACCCGAGGGGCGGTGCCGACTTACCGAGGGTCCAGAATCTTCCAAAATGCGTTTTCTTGGACAAGGGGTCGAACTAGATGATTCTAAGTCGGTTTAGATAGCTATAAATAAGAGGCTTCGCCTCAGAACACAATGTACCAAAACTAATACTCAAATTATTCAAAGAAATTATGCAATAAAAGTTCTTTGTTCTTTATTTTATTTATTTTATGAGTTCTGGTCGGAGAGACGACGGAGTCGCCGCCTAGGGAGAGATCCGAGGGAGATCTATGCTCGTCTTCGAGCAGTATGATTTTCTATCTTTTCCATGATGTAGATCTATCGTTGTTCTATTCGATTAGTATGGTTCAATTGCTTATTTAGTTTAATTATGTAGTAGTTAGTTTTACCCCATGTGTTATAGATCTGATTCGTTGGTGAAGAAATCATGAAATAGTAGCTGCGTTCTTCAGTTCTGCGAGGGTCTATATCGCTAGATCTGGATACCTAGTAAATTACTAATTCATGATAATCGGCGCCAGCTGCGTTGATCGACAGATTTAATTTACATGCTTTTAGCCTGATCAACTATTTGCATGTTATCGTAAACTAACATGAAGGACCGCAAGTGAAGTGTTAATCAGGACATTATCTAGATGGACCACAAGAACGTCTTTGGGCCGGTGTCGATAAATTTGTCTAGGCGGGTTTGCGGTATGAGGTAACACTCAATATCGGCAGCTCTAGTTCTTTATGCGTATGGGCTATTACGGACCAATTAAGGAGGGTATCTTGCGTATAGATTGTCTATTGCCATTATCAGAGTAGATAGGGTTAGGAGTTGTACCCGTAGCTGAACAATGAATAAATTCACCAGAGGGGAGGACTGTTGCATGTGTGGGGGAAATAACTAATTACTCATAATTGAATCAATACATTAGAAACTCTATTTGCTTTGTTGAACTTGCATAATTGTGTTAGTTTGAGGCACCAATACTACTGTCTATATATTTAGTTGGTCGTAGACCGTTAATCGTGACAACTCAATCTTGATAATTGGACATTCTTACGAGTCTCTGTGGGATTCGACCTTGACTCGCCAGTACTCTGCTATGATAGACCAGGTGCTATTGCTAGTAAGTGCTTTGCACGCGATCATTGTTGCATCAGTAGTGTTACCAGCAGGTTCTTCAGCAGGGGCAGAGTCAGAAACTTATAAGTCATTCATCTTTTCCAAAACATCAACATATTCTGGATCAGTAACTTGGAGATTTTCAGCAGGTTCCAAAACATCATCTTCCATTCCAGTAAACTTAGGTTCAACAAATACAACATGTATGGATTCTTCATGTTTCAATGTCCTCTTGTTTAGTACCCTGAATGCCTTGCTGACTGAAGAATATCCCAAGAAGATTCCTTCATCTGATTTAGGTTGGAATGTCTTCAGTTGTTCCTTATGATTCAAAATAAAACACTTGCTTCCAAATGGATGGAAATAAGATATATTACGTTTTCTTCCATTCCATGTCTCATAAGGCGTCTTCAGCAACTTCTTGTTTACTGAGGTCCTATTTTGTGTATAGCATGCTGTATTGATTGCTTCAGCCCAATATCTTTAGGGTAGTAATGGTTCACAAATCATAGTCCTCCCTGCTTCCTTCAAGGTACTGTTTCTTCTCTCAGCAACCCTATTTTGCTGAGGTGTTCCAAAGAATTTGCTAATTGATGCAAAGACGCCATTTTGTTCACAATATTCTCTTATGACTTTATTGAGAAACTCAGCACTTTGTCCGATCCGATCTTCACTCATCACAAACTCTTCTCATTTTGCAATCTCTTCAAAAGTTCGGGCATCTTTTGAAGTGTTTCACTTTTCTTGTTCATAAATACTACCCAAGTGTATCTTGAATAATCATCCACAACTACCAGAATGTACTTCTTTCCTGTTACACTTGTTGGTATTACCGGTCCAAATAAATCCATATGCATTAGCTCCAAAACTCTTATTGTTGATTGTTTAGTCTTTGACTTGAAGCTTGACTTTGTTTGTTTACCTTGCTGGCATGCATCACATATAGCATCCTTTTTGAATGTGATCTCAAGTAAACCAATCACCAACTTCTTTTTCACCAATTGATTGATATCATCAAAATTGAGATGATTTAACTTTTTATGCCATAACCAATTTAGTTCTTACTTGGTATGCACAATCAGGCATGTTTCTAGAGATGCAGTAGACCAATCCACAACATACATGTTTTGTTGTCTCCTTCCAGCCAACACAACTTGTTCGCCTCTTTCACTAATGACAACACAGTAGCCTTTGTCAAAAGTGACCTTATAACCCATGTCACAAAATTGTCCAAATTGCTCGTGAGGTTGTAGTCCAGTCCTTCCACAAATGCAACATTTCTGATAGTTAATCCATTTTTCACCAGTGTTCCATATCCTCTTGTATATCCTGGTGTGTTCTTGTTGCCAAAATTCACTCTTGGACCATAATTTGCCACATAGTTTGTCAAACAGTGCTTATTCTTTGTCATATGTCCAGAACATCCTCTGTCAAAGTACCAGACACCCTCAAAACAAAGTTAATGTGTTTTAGGTACCCAAAACTGTTTGGATCCATAGTGGTCAGTGGTAAGCAAGACCCTTGGCAAATTTCCATAAGGTCTTCTTTGAAAAGCATTACACTTTTGTTCATATATGTATCCCACATTTCCATAGAATCTAACATTTGGTTGTGTAGGATTCACTTATGATTTCTGGACTTTTGGTACATAATGCTGTTTGAAGTGATTTCTATTGTTAGAACCACTAGTATAACCATAAGGTTGCTGTCTGTTAGGAATAGCCCTGTAATATGGAGTCAGCTGAGGTCTTGAATAAGTTCTATGCTGAGTCTTCTGCTGATTCCATTGCTGAGTTTTTACCCTAGCATTATGGTTGAGTCTATTGTTTCTAACAGTAGGGGCAGGAACATTCCAATCTTCATCAGTAGGGAACAATCTACCTTTCCCCCTGAGATAAGTATCCCTTGAATGATTTACATTTTTGGGTTTGGAATTCTTATCTTTGGAATATTACTGATTGTTGCCCTGTTGTGGTCCAACAGACTTAGTAGCAGGTCTGCTATCAGCAGGTCTAGAAGGTCCATCAGTTCTACCCTTGGATTTACCCTTTTTGTTAATTACTGTTGACCTTTTTGACTTCTGATTTTGCTTTCTTGAAGCCTTCTCAGTAGGTTTTACTGCCTCATCAACCCTTTTGGGAGTTGGATCATGTGCAGGCACAAACTTACGACCAATTCTGGTACTAAGTTCAGTAGCCTTACTAGATCCACCCTTAGTAGATTGGTGAGTTTCAAATCCAAGGCCTGTTCTATCACCATAAGGCTTTCCAGATTTGAATGCAGTGGTGGAACTAGATTGTGCAGCAGATTCAGCAGCTACTGAAGGTATAGTAGACTTATGATTAGTATGCCCATAATCTTTTTCCTTACCTTTGAGAATTCTTAATTCAGCATTTAATCTTTGAATTTCTGCTTGAAGTGCTTCTTTTTCAGCCTTCACAATCTCATAACCAGATTTTATTTTCCTCAGTTGATTAAGGACGGCATCCAAAGGTTCTTCACTGTCAGAAATTTTAGGATTTGAACCACAAGTAGATTCACAATCACTTTCAGCAGGAGTGTTTACAGATACAGAATTGTATACCTCCTCAGTCTCATCCATATTTGCCATTAAAGCATAATCATCCATTTCAGCTATAAGTGTAGTGTCATCTGATTTATTTCCTTTTTTTGATTCCACTTCATAGCCAGATTCATCATCAGCAACCATTATTTTCTTGCCAGATGTTGATTTTTGTTTTTCAGTTGGTCTGGACAATTAGGTCTAAAATGTCCAGGCTTCTTGCAGTTGAAACACAGATAATCAGGTTCCTTTTTCTATTTAAATTCAGGACAGTCAGGTTTGAAGTGTCCTGGTTTCTTGCAATGAAAGCACAAATAATCATTATCTTTCTAGGATTCTTCATTCTTCTTTTCACTTGATTTCTTGGTGAAATTACTTTGAGAACCCCTTCCTGATTTCATCATTCTGATCTTATTGCTCAGTAGGGCAATTTGCTCTTGCATCTCATCCAGTAGATCATCTTGACCACATGATGATTCTTCTTTATGTGCAGCAGCCAATACAGTAGTCTTTGGTTCTACCTTTTCAGTCTCAGAAACAAGTTTCTTACTGAATTCATATGCTTTTAGATCTGAAAATATTTTGAAGGTATCCTCTTCATGTAGACTTCTGGATTCTTTTATAGCAGTAACCTTCATCTCCCAAACTTCCTTTGCAGGTAGGGCTTTCAAAATTCTTGTAGTGATCTCTTCCTTTGTGTATACTACATTCAGCAGGGTGAGTTCATCCATGATAGCATTAAATCTTGACTACATTTGCTCAATGGTTTCATTTGATTTCATTTTGAAATCTTGGAACTTTCTTTTGGCTACACTGACTTTGTTTTTTCTTATAGCATCAGTGCCTTCACAGATAAGTTGTAATTTTTCCCAAAGTTCCTTTGCAGTCTTGCAATCCTTCACTTTCATATACATATTGCTATCCAAGGTTCTGTAAATAATATCAATAGCAATATTGTTGAGGTTTGCTCTTTTTCTATCTTCAGCACCCCACTCTCTTTTTGGCATAGGAACATACTGAGTTTCACTGCCCATAGTTATGGCCTTTGTGATTTCCAGTGGTCCATCAGTCAGCACATCCATCATTTCATCATGTGTTGCAGCTAAATAAGCTTGCATACGACGTTTATACTCATCAAAATGATCTAAGGAGCACATCAACATAGTCCTAGCATACTGGATGTTATCCATGATGCAAAGTTTTGAAAATCAGAAACTTGAAAGAGTTTTCAAAGTATTTTCACAATCACAACAAGTAGGATTACTTCAAAGTAGAAGCACGGCTCCGATACCAATTGTTGGTCCCTTGACAAGGCTTTGGTTAAGTTTAGAGGGGGGTGAATAAACTTAACACTTAAAACTTTTGGAGTTAACAAACTCAGCAAGTTCAGTAGTCTGCTGACTGTTGATATTACTGAATTTGTTGCAGCGGAATATATTTAGTTTAAGCCTTGATACTTGTTGTTAAAAGAATGATACTAAGTATCGGATACTCAGCAGTGTAAGTGTGTGATTCAGTTGCTAGTTTAGTAGGTTGATGTGATCAGTATACTAAATGCAGAAATAAATGCAGAAAGTAAGTAGGCAAATTTTATAGTGGTTCTAGGTGGTGTAATCCGGTCAGCCCACTCTTCTCCTGTGATGTTGGAGGAAATTCAATAGAGATCTTTGAGGTTGCAGTTACAAAAATCCCTAAGATGTTTGTCCTTCACCAATAACTATGGCTTCACAAACTGAATATTTGAAATAGGTAGGATTGCTGCTCCAAAGTATTCCACTGGTCCTTGAAGGGTAGGATTGCCTCTTCAACAGCTCCACCACAAACAACAGTTCTTGACACCTAAGTGCTTCTTTGTCTTCAACAGGTTTCTTGTAAAAGAAAGACTGAATCAAGTAAATGATTCAGATATCAGCAGCTTGATTGACTGGGATGAAATGATCAGCAGCTTGATGTCTTTAAGTGTGTGTACTTGTGTAACTTGATAGCGAGTTACACTTGAAGAAATTTCTTGATCGGTCGATTAAAGCTCCGGGTATGTCACAGGTGATTCTCTTGTGACTACGAATATATTATTTTTGCTTCTTAATTTTCATCACATGTATCTCGAATCAGAGTCTTCTATTTATAAGTGAGCATCATGTGACTAATGTTTGAATTTCAAACATAGCCGTTTTAGACTTATCTCCATCTTGACTTGCTTTTTGCCTCTGTTCATAGTGATCGACATCGTCGCTAGCTTTTTGATGTTTTCAAAGCTGCCCACCCTTTGACGTGTCCATTGGATAAAGCTCGGATCTTTCCAACGTTCCTTTTATCTTGACCATTGATTTGTTGACAAAATCAAGTCTTGTAATCCATCATTATCCATTTAATCTTCCAATGTAACCTTTGATTAAATCGAAATTATACTCAGCAAATATCTGAAGTATATCAGCCTGCTGATGAACATCTCTGTCAGCAGGTTTAAGTCTGTTGTGTCTTAAAAACACTTCAGCCGTCTTCTTATCATCTAAATTTTTATTGTAAAGTTAGAGTACACCATTTTGAACATAACTAAGTTCCAATCATCACTTAAGATAGGGAACTTAGACCTTGTACACAAGGTATATGTAATCAGTTTAGGTCATCACGAGACTTCCTAAATTTCGATTCTATATCCTTGACTCTAAATACTATGTTTGATCCCTTAGCCTTCAATAATCGAGTTTGAACCTCACCTTTGGGTCTTGAAGGTCCCCCCAGCAAGTCTCTCGACCTAGACACTCTCATCGACTCTGAGACAGTCTCATTGATAAAGTCGGTGACCTTTTTACAGTGCTTGTTTGATCAAACATATACAAAGTTCAAACTCTAATAAACCTATACATTTGATCTAGACATATTTTTGCATTTTCTCTATAACAACTAGTTTAGCACTAATCATTAAAACTTAAAATATGTCCAACACTTAATGCATTATTACTTCACGTGTTACTGTTACTTCACTCGTAATTTTTACTATATATATGTTGGAAATTACCATTCTTATTGCATTGTTATTTCACGTGTTATTGTTACTATTCTTATAGTATTGTTACTTCACTCGTAATATATACACACACACACATAGTTGTAACCGAAGCGTACTCATGATTGTGTTTTTTTGTTTTTTTTTTAAATTGGATAAAAGTTTTTGGGAAGATTCAATTTTCTATGATTACTCCACCTTTAATAGACATGATTTACTTCCTTTATTTACTCCTCCTTCCATAATTATAAAATATGGGTATTATCGGAACATAAATTAATTTTGTCCTTATTAATCATGTGTGTACTTCTAGCCTGATTTATTAGTGATTGTGTCCTTTTTGGCAACAAAAAAAAACCTGAAAAAAATACCATTAATATTTAATTCCCTTCTTGATACACGTAATTATTTTTTTATTTGTGTGGTGATGCACTTATTTTTAATTTTCGAAAAACTATGACTTCAGTTCAAAAAAAAACTATGACTTGAATTGTTTAAAAAAATGTTAAATGTTGTGAAGGACAGTTTTAATATAAAATGGTTGAGAATGACGAGCATTACGTACGTACATTACGTTTTTATACATTAATATTCATTACATTTTGTCCTTCTCAATCATTTTGTATTTTATCTTGTCCTTTTGGCCTCTGGCCCCTTTAAAAAATCATTAAGTAACACGCTGAATGAAATTTCTAAGTTATTATAAAAAAATTGATTTGACGTAGATTTATAATAAATAAGTAAAGCACATTAAAATTAACTAATGACTTGTATCGTATTGGAGGCCTCTAAGTATTTTTCTTACTTAAAACCGGTTCAATACCTATTTCATTCATACATATTTTTCATTAAATTTACTTGACCCACCGATTAAACGAGAACCAACCGGGTCACCGATTGAACTGCAGGGTTTATCGAGTTTGAACGGGTCGATTCCTTAAAAGGGTTGATGCTTGAACAAGCCTGGTTCTATGACCGGGTCGGCTGGTTGGACGGTCAAACCACCGAGCTGGACCGGGGTTGATAACTATGCTCCTAGATCTCTTTAGCTGATCCAAGATATATACAGGTGTCACTGATTTCTAGAACCGTTGAATTCCAAAGCCAAGTCCTGACCATAAACTCATTTTCATCTCACTTAAAATGTTTAGGATCATCAACAGTAGGGACACTACCCATCAGATGGCTAAGTTTCCCTTCTTTTTATCGAAAGTTTGAAAAAACAATGACCACTTTAAATAATTATTCCCATTCAATCTATAAGAAGCTTGAATTTGCTGCGAATCTCTTGTAATGGTGGAATTATCATGAGGAATGGAATCCGACATTGTCCTAGAAGCAGTCGTTTCTGACATATTTGAAAATATGAATATATTGAAGTGAATTTTTCAAAAAAATGAAACGAAACACTCTGGTACTATGTAATATTTCAAGAAGAAATAAATTGAAATTACTTTCAATAATAAAATTCACTTAATCAACACAATGAGTATCAGATTACATATATAAGGAAATCCCATTGGCTAGGATGGGGAATGACCACAATCGGCTGTCAACCAGACAAGTTACCATTAGTTAAAATTAGTAACGGAACTAACAATAGAATTAAATAATAAAATTGACGCGAAATAGCAGACGCGGTCAAATCAGATGAGATGAGCAGCAACGAAGAACATCTTAGGAGACCAGGCGTGAAACCAACACAACTGAATACTAAACGAGAGAGGAACACATCTGAAAGAACAAGGTTGAATTCTAACAATTCTAACATGAATAGAATATCTTAGGCCTATCCTCCCTACCTCCAATTAGAGAGCTGATCGGACCTTGGCCGATATTGTACTATGTACAAGGATCGGCCGATATTGTACTATGTACAAGGATCGGTTAGGTGCCGGCCTTAGATTCCCACTTATTTCAGCCATTCGTTGCATCTTAAACTCATATGATGTAGGAGCATATGTGTAACTTATCGCAAGGAATCCTCCTCCTGTTGAGGAATGGAATGAGCAACATTTTTATGTCCGAGTTGCTGATATGCCCTAATGGGCTATTGGTAGAGAAGTGGTCCCCTTTTTGATTCCGTTCTGAAGGATGTTTTCATCACTTTAAAGCATTTTACGGTTTAAAACTAGTCTCCCAACCTCCTCATTTACCCTTGAAGTGCTTAGGTTAGCCAAGATGGGTGGTGTTGGTTTAGAAGATTACGATCCTCTCCTTCCGGAAGAGACATATTACCATATCCCATACTTAAGTTTATTTTCCTTGCATCTCTCATGTATCTTATGTCGGATTGCTGAACTGATATAATTTTTATCTTTTTCGTAGTGCATTCTCTACTTAGTGATAAGCCTTTTCTAGGTTCCCAAAATCACCGGCAAGAATACCAGATCAATTGTAGTCTAGGCAGGTTGAGTCAAGGTCCTATCCATAGGGATGTCAAGTTTAATACTGGATGACTCTATTCTTCTGGTCAAATTCAATATATTACGATAAAAGTAAAATGAAATGTAAAGAAAAGCACATAACAAAAATGGTGTGAACAAAGTGAGAGAGAGCTGGGCAAGACAATGTGAGATCAAGTGAATATCTACTATAGCTTCGTTACAATGACATAAACCTTCCAACCATCCAGCAGTGACCTTGTGCTACAATTGCTGACACAGCTCGTCCAAATAGATTGCATCAAGAGGAAAAATGAGAGGTTCGAGATTAACACCAAGATCGCGAATAATCTCTATGGTAGACCTCGACACATCTTTAAGTAACGGGTCTCGGCCATGGTTATCGCTCAACGATTCATACTAGACACATTCACAGCTTGCACAAACAAGAATCATTCTATCCACTTCTTAATAAAAGAAGGACTGTTGGTTAGAATCTTGAGGTCTACGCTAGTGTCACCGCTACTCCGATGTGAGAAAAAATACCAGCTTAGAGGTTGGCTAGGCAGAAGAAAGACCTAAACAAAGGGACGGAAAATTCCTACCGATGGTTTTACAGAAAATGGAAAAACCTACTATTGTCCGTATCACACTTAGGGTGATTGGGGGCACACATAAGTTGTAATGGACGAGGACATGAAAAATAGCTGGCACTATTGGAAATCGAAGACCAGCCTGAATTTGCTTTACATATATTGCACAATAACCCTCAAGAGGGTCATCAACTCTCTACTCACGATGGGGGAGAATAGGTACAAAGATGTTGTCATCTATATCATACTTTTTGCAGACAAAATTCATCTGCTTTAATTATAAGGCAGTATGAATGTGCCTTACATGAAGGTATTCGACCTCCATATTCTTAGACATGGCTATGGCTTGGGATTCATAGGAATAATAGTTCAAATCTCGGCATGGAAGATGAAACATAATGTTCCCGAGAAACAAATCAAGCAACCTCGGTAATATCCATACTCAGGGTTTCATTAGAAGAAGTGACTAAGATGGATTTTTTGCTAGATGTCATGATTAAAAGAAAAAAAGAATAAATTGTACGAAAAAAGGAAGAGTGCGTACTTGTTTGAAGATCTAAGTTTGCTCTCGTGAAATCGTGAAGAAGATTGGTTTTTCTCTCAAAGAATATCTCAAAAATTAGAGATTGTAAATAGCTATACATGGTGATCCACCATCCTTTTGTAATAGAACAGGCACTAAAGCCGAAGAGGCATGTATGCTGTAATGTCCCACATAGGAAAAATAGTAGAATGCTCACCCACATATAAGTGTGAGGCATAAAAGTCTTGTCAACTCGGATTAGCCCTTTTAGACCAAGCGAGGACGGCGGCCTAAGCAGTTGAATGGACATTTATGACTCATTTAGCGCTACCAGGCCCGGGGTCTAAGGGCGTTATCGAATGGTATCAAGCCGACTATCAGACGGAACTATGCGTTGAACCGTACAAGAAGACGGTATAAAGATGGCCTATAGTTACCTCTGGTAGGGACGATCTGAGAACAGTCTTGGCCGTCCTGTCAAGGACGCCAGTCCCTTATAAGGGGGGGAGAGTGTAATGTCCCACATAGGAATAATAGTAGAATGCTCACCCCCATATAAGTGTGAGCCATAAAATTCTTGTCAACTCAGGTTAGCCATTTTAGACCAAGTGAGGACAGCGGTCTAAGCAGTTGACCAGACATTTATGACTCATTTAGCGCTACTAGACCCGGGGTCTTGGGGCATTACATCTGCTCTCTTTTAGCCCGATCAGCAGGATCTTTAAGGAATGTATGAGATATGACGCCTCAAGATAAGGAATCGGCATTTCGGAATACAAAAACAAGCTGGCATATGTCATTCGCAGTAGAAGCAATCAGATTACAGTCTCTCAAATCATGACATGTCCTTGTTAGGTGTGATGCCCGAAAGACAATTTTGTAATTGTTTTATTTAATAAATGAAAAGATATTATTATTCATATTTATTATTCTCATAATCACCGATGTGACAATAGTATTTACACTATAGAAAACCCTAAAGTATATCGTTTATGTAATCACTTAACTCAGTGTATGGTATATACACGGGAGGATTGAGTTAGTGAAGATGTACTTAAAATACAATTAGCCCGTAGTGAAGTTAATCGAGAGTATCGGGTCTCTCCTTTAACGTGCTATTAATGTGCCCATAACACAATAGATGTGATTGTCTTATCCGGACTTTCGGTTAAGAGAACCTAATGGGGCATTTATATATGATAGATATATCATATAGGGCTAGACCAATTTGATTAGAGTTCACGATATAATTCCGTAATCGAGAAGTCTTATCGAATCAATGGATGATCATATTTATGGATATATCTTAATCCTGAGGTGATCACAGTCAACTGCTTGAATCAGTATGAAGTTTGACTTGACGGTTAAGGATTACAATCGAGTCTGTGGTCCGAATTACCCCATCTTGGCATTGTAATTGGATTGAGTGAGTAGTCCGTGTTATCACAGATACGGAATCCATTCCTTCCATTTATGGAAGTAGATAGACAGTTCCCTTATTTGTTAATCCTAGAAACTGATCGATCCATGGAGTTCATATTACACTGATTAGCTACCAGTGAGTTGTATGAATTAATTGATCACTAGGGGGTTAATGGTAAATAAGGATAAGAGGTTCTAGAAAGGGTTAACGGTAACTTCCCAATTTAGAATGAATAAATCTATGGAGGATTAATCCATATGTAATGATTATATCAATGGACGCTTATTATTGTTCTCGTGAGGAGATAAATATAATCTCATAATCGGAGGAGTGCGATCACGGGATTATGGTGGCATATTCCTCGTGATTGATTTATCGAATATAATTATTCTCATTCGTAAGATAATTATTTGATTTATCGGAGTCACTGATTATTAGTCCATGGTCCCCGACGTGCCTCCTAATATAGCATAGCTATTCTCGGACGTCGAATCCTAATAATATTAATTTAGTTCTTGTTGGACTTTATTAAAACGATATGTGAATTAATTGTTTAGTGGACTATTAAATTAGTTGGGCTAAATAATTAAATATGTGGAAAAGACATTTTCCATAATCTTGCTTCAATTATTGTGTGATTAAGAAAATTAATATTGACTAGGTCAATATTGGTGAATTTAAGCCCCAAGCCTTATTTTTGGAACAAGAAATTATTTTCTTGTGTATTAATAAGACATGTGCATAAAATATTTATTGGATAAATATTTATGGAAAGAAATAAAGATAAATATTATTCTAGATTTGTTCTAGAATATTATGGGATTATCTTTTATTTAATGAGATTATTATAATTGATTTTGTATTAATTATTAAATCCTTGAGGCTAAGTTTTACTCTCCTATATATAAAGAGAGTTCTCCCAAGCCTTATACACAATTGTAATTTTCGACTTTACCTCTTAGAGAGGGAAGGAATAAAATTCGGCCAAGGGGATTAAGGGGAAAAATCTTGGAGGTTTTTCCGGGTAGCATATCGGAAGGATTCGAGACGAGGATTTCCTTCCACCGGGAGTTGCTTGGATCACACGTACGGAAGATCGTGGTGCTCTTCACACCTTCGTTTGTTCTTTCTATTGCGGTTCTTCAACTTGGATTTTGAGATCCAAGAGGTATGTTCTACAAACCCCTTGTAGAGTAGATCTAGTTATTTTATTACGTGTAATTTATAGATCTAGATCCTTAAATTGCTTCCGTTGCGGATGATATTACTAACAGTCCTCTCAGTATAGACTAACCTACGATATACATCACAACTCATGTCTGGGCCATTTTGACATGGGTATGTTTAGCTACCATACTAGTGACACTCATCAAGCCTAATCGGGTCATCTCACCAAATGAGCCAACATGGGCTCAACTCAATATTGGGCTTTATATCGAGATAACCTCACAAAGTTCGCCTCGGTACAACGCGATGTCGCTTCCATGATCATTTTAACGACATGACGCCTGGTCATCCTCTCGCCGACATGCCGCATGTCGTGGTGCGTCATTCATAGCCAACACCGCACGAGTCATCTATGGCCTCATACTACCCGACAAGGTGCAAGTTCACCTCAACCACTCATATATTCGGTACAGCGGAGGTCAACTTCGACCTCAAACGGCCGTTATGCCCCACTAAGCGCCATTAACCACGTTCTAACAAACCTTATAAAGGCTCCACGCCTTCAACCACAACTTCAATGTCGCATAATTCACTCCTCATGAGTGAAGCCTATATAAACGATCATCATCGTCGTTATCAAAGTACACATACATACGCTTGCAAATACTCCTGCTTACTTTCATTTTCATAAAAATTTCTCTATAACTGTTACGGTCTTAAGCGTGAGAGTGTCCCTCTCGAGGAAAACTTCGGGACCCTCAACACTCTGTGTGTTTTGTAGGCCTAATTACAATCTATGAAAAAAGATACTTGATCATCCCCACGATGTCTAATTACCCGTATCACGCTTTGATTTCAACATGAACGATTTCCAAAGATCGTCACCTCTTTACATTGAAAGTATGAGTCCTTAACATCAATCTTCGCAAATTTATCTCAATTAAATTACGGTCTACGAACAATATCCTACAAAAGATTAAATCTTACATTAATTCCTCTCGCAAGAAAACAATGAATCTATCAATTAAAGATTTAATTATTATTTTTCTTTTCATGAGAAGTCGTGTAAGACGGGAGATGAAGAATTATTCTTTTCTTTTCTTGAAGAAGTCGTGCAAGACGGAGAGGAAGAATTAAGGGAAAAACACCGTTTACTCCATTGTGGTTTGCCAATTGAAGTCTTTGACCCTCGTGGTTTAAAAATATATTGTTTACCCCCCTTGGGGTTTTTCACAAACCTTAACTTACCCATTCAAGTAGAATCGAAAAAATATTCCACCGGAATATTCTCATTTTAATGTACTTCCTGGTTTGCCCTTCTCTTTGTTACCTAGACAATTGAACATGATAAAATCCAACATCAAGAAAATATTTACTGCAATCTTTCCGTCAACGACTCAATTTGGAGCAATTATGGTGTCTCTAAGATGCACGAAGCCAGCATTTAAACTTGGATTCAAACTTTGGCAATGAGATGACTTCGTCGAATCCATTTTACAAGAATTTGAAGTTCGGTTTCAATGGTGGATTCAAAGAATGATGGTCGGAAAGATGCCAAAATTTCGATTTTAAACTCGATTTTAACGGGTTAAGCATCAACGCGTGGAAAGATGTCGGCATTACTTGATTTAGTAACGATGGCCTGAAAGATTTGTAAAATTCTAGGTTTAGCAATTCGTTTACCAATGACGCTTGGAAGGATAGAAGTAATTATGGGTTCAGATCGTTTTGGATCTTCGATAGGCGTGGCTAATGTTGGTGGGATGAGCTTAAATGGTGGATTTAACAAAAGTATTTATTCAAATCCTCCACAAGATCTAATAAAACAATATATAGACAAATAAATCTCTTATGAATTCCAAGGTACTCCCTTAATTTATATAGACAATTTTTAAAATTAAGGGATTGATCATTCAAAGGGAAGTAGACTACTCAAGAATTTGAAACTTTTTCATTAGATCATAAGTGAATAAAAAAAGAATTAAGAAAATAGAAATAAAAGAAAGACGGAATCAATGAAATCGTGCTTGGTCTTAAACTTAAATGGGAACTTGAGTAAGGAGTAGATCTTTTTGTGTTGGGGTTTTCTATAATTTGAAAGTGATAACTCTTTTCTTTATTTTATTTTGTGTATCTACTTGAGCCGGATGAAAGGAAATTTTCACGTCCGATTTAAAAAAAGGGGGGATACTAGAGGATCCTATCCCAATTTTTCTTTTGCTAGGCCCATAACTAAAAAGCCCACTTTCTTACGATTACGAGGTTCATTAGAATATGAAATCCAATCTTGGAAATATAGCATCCCACTTTATTTTACTACTCAAGGCTTCGATAAATTTCAAATCAAGAAATTTCTAATCAAAAGCGGGTACTATCCGAGAACAATTAGCCGATCTAGATTTACTTAATTCTTATAGAAAATTCGTTATTAGAATGGAAAGAATTAGGTAAGACGGACCCACTGGGAATGAATGGGAAGATCGAAAGGTTGGAAGAAGAAAGGATTTTTAGTTAGACGTATGGAATTGGCTAAACATTTTATTCAAACAAATATAGAACCCAGAGTGGATGGTTTTGTGTCTATTACCGCTTCTTCCCCGGAGTTGAGACCAATCATTGAGATAGATGGGGGTAAACTAATGAGCTCGGATATTAATGAACTCTATAGAAGAGTTATCTATCGAACAATACTCTTACCGATCTATTAACAACAAGTAGATCTACACCGCTGGAATTACTAATGTGGATACCCTTCTTGATAATGGAATTCGCGGTCAACCAATGAAGGATAGTCATAATAAAGTTTATAAGTCATTTTCCGATGTAATTGAGGGCAAAGAGGAAGATTTCGTGAGACTCTGCTTGGCAAAAGAGTCGATTATTCGGGCGTTCCGTCATTGTTGTGGGGCCTTCACTTTCATTACATCGATGTGGATTGCCCGAGAAATAGCAATAGAACTTTTCCAGACATTTGTAATTCGGGTCTCATTAGACAACATCTTGCTTCAAACATAGGTTTTGCTAAGAGTAAAATCGGGAAAAAGAATCCATTGTATGGGAAATCCTTCAGAAGTTATGAGGACACTGTATTCTTTGAATAGAGCACCTACTCTGCATAGATTAGGCATACAGCATTCCAGCCCGCTTTAGTGGAAGGGCGTGCTATTTGCTTACATCCATTAGTTTGTAAGGGATTCAATGCAGATTTTGATGGGGATCAAATGGCTGTTCATGTCCCGTTATCTTTGGAGGCCCAAGCGGAAGCCCGTTTACTTATGTTTTCTCATATAAATCTTTTGTCTCCAATTATTGGAGATCCCATTTCGTACCAACCCAAGATATGCTTATGGGACTTTATGTATTAACTAGCGGAAATCGTCGAGGTATTTGTATAAATAGATATAGTCCAGTAATCGCATAAAATATCAAACTAAGAGAAGTGATAATAATAGCTATGAGTATAGGAAAGAACTTTTTTTTGTAATTCTATGATGCAATTGGAGCTTAATTATCGGAAGAAACAAATAAATTTAGATAGTCCTTTGTGGCTCCGGTGGCGACTAGATCAACGCTGCTATTGCTTCAAGAGAAACTCCCATCGAAGTTCACTATGAATCTTTAGGTATTTATTATGAAATTTATGAACACTATCTAATAGTCGAAGTATAAAAAAATTATTTTTCTATACATTCGAACTATGTTGGTCATATTTCTCTTTATCGAGAAATTGACGGCCATTACAGTGGTTTTCTCATGCCTGCTTCTATGGTACTACCTAACTAACAAAGGTAATTGTATAATACCGTGCGAATTCAGCCTCTCTCGTTCGGGATTAGGATTATAGTTCGAAAATTCTATGCGAATCAAGATCAAGAAAGGAAGTTTTCCAATCACCGACCAAAATCTATTGTCGAATCCTACTCAACATAATATGGAGGTACTTATGGTAGAACGGGCCAATCTGGTCTTTCACAATAAATCGATAGACGGAATCGCCATGAAACGACTTATTAGTCGATTAATAGATCACTTGAACGGGATATACATCCCACATACTCGATCAAGTAAAAACACTGGTTTCCAACAAGCTACCGCTACATCCATTTCATTAGAATTGATGATCTTTTAACAATACCTCAAGAGATGGCTAGTTCAAGATGTTGAATAGCAAAGTTTGATTTTAGAAAAACACCACCATTGTGGAAATGTACACGCTGTAGAAAAATTACGCCAATCCATCGAAATATGGTATGTTACAAGTGAATATTTGCGATAAGAAATGAATCTCAACTTTACTATGACCGACCCTTGTAATCCAGTTCATATTATGTCTTTTTCAGAGCCGAGGAAATGCATCCTGTGTACATCAATTAGTAGGTATGAGAGGGTTAATGTCGATCCTCAAGGACAAATGATTGATTTACCCATTCAAAGCAATTTTACGAGAAGGGCTCTCTTTAACAGAATATATCATTTCTTGCTACGGAGCCCGTAAAGGGGTTGTGGATACCGCTGTACGAACATCGGATGCTGGATATCTTACGCGTAGACTTGTTGATGTGATCCGTAGCCGAATCAGATCCGAAATTGCCGAGGACCGACTGAAGGCACCAATAAAACGAGCACCGCGACCCTTAGCTAACTCGTAACTAAGAACCTTGGTATGACCTCAACCCTTAGATAACCCGTATCTAAGAACCTTGGTATACAATCGCCACAAGGTCTGCTCAGAACCTTGATAAGTTCCGTTTGGAATCCACCAAAACCAACGTGAGAAAACTCACCAAAGCTTAAAAGCTTCAAATATAATATATCAAAATTTGTCTCTTACAAATAGTACAACTAAAGCCTTTTTATAGGCTAGAATAAAAGTCACAACCTACTCCCAAAGCAATGTGGGACAAAGTTATTTAATAGAAATAAAAATAAAAATAAAAGAAATAAATACTAATAAAATTCTAAGGAAAATCTGCCATGGGAACAATGTGGGATAAATGATAACGTAAATGGATTCCAAGCCAAAACGTCTCCTCTTTGATCAAATCATTCCCTCCCGGTTAGAAAGGATTCGACCTCGAATCAAAAGGATGTCGTAGAATGCAGCAACAAGGACAAAACAGGCCGAACCAATAACAAACACCAACGAGATGCCTGGATCAAATACGATGCGTAAATACGGCTTCAAAGCACTAGAACGTCGAGTTGATGATGAATACAACACCAAGGAAACCAATGCATAGTAATGTCGTGAGTGCTCAATGCAAATAATGTTCTCTGGAGCAGCAACATAATCATAGGGATGAGAATCTGGATAAACTGCAAAAGTATCAATGAAAGTGTGCTCCGGTTTGCCACCAATGTCTACAGGAACAAGAACATCCATAGGCAATGTAGGGCCTGGAGTGGGCAGATCAAATAACTCAGGGTGGACCTCAACTGGATGATCATCATGTGCCTGCAAAGAAGACACAATAAAACTCAAGCAAGTAGTCGGTGAAGTAGGACCAACTTCACCCTTTGCCTCGGACATCGCCCCTGCCACGATCGACTCTTGGACTACCTCCACCAATTCTGCTCCAACAACATCATTCTTCTTCTCAACATCACATTCTTGTGCAACATGTATCCCCGCCACACTCTTATCTTCATTGTTTTTCAACTCTTCTTCTCGAGTGTTAACAATCTCTTCGTTTTTTGCTTCAACCAAGTCTTTTTCTCGTGATGATTCATGTTTCAAACGAGCTTCCTCGTCGATTCTACGTAGTTCTTGCAATAAATCAGGGCAATCATAATAGTGATGACCACTCCCTTTACAATGACCGCAAAATACTGAAAACACCTCTATAGAATTATTCTTAACCATATCTGTACCACCACGTTTAGATTGCTTAGTTACTCCCTTTAACATATTCTTCATCTCATCCATCATATCATCAAAACGTTGTTTTATTTTCTCCAAATTTCGATTCATCATATCTTTAAAATTCCGAAAATAGACATCCGCAGGACTCTCTTTTGACATTATTCAATAACCAAACAAGAATATTCGGAAGTAATTTTTTTTTTTATTCAACGACGCAAACAAAAGGATCAATTTGGTGCACAAAAGTTAACACGGCACAACTTCAATAAAGGATCAGGTTTTTTTTGGTTCTTTTTCGGAATAGGAGACGTAGGAACAAAAAATAAATGGCTGGAAATTTTTATTTTTTTTTTTTTCTAAAGGATCTGATTGGAGGGCAAGATCAAAATTTGCGGCTTGGGACAAATCGGTGATACATTATATTTTTTTTGAAGGAAAAGAAATATATATATATTGGCTTTTTTTTTTTGGGTTGATGTAATAGATCCAAACAATAAGAAAAAGCTGGAAATTTTATTTTTTTGGTACAACTAGCAGGAACAATACGTGAGGGCTGGGGCTGGATTTTTTTTTTTTCCTCAAGAAAATTATAGCAAGAACAGGAACGAAAAATAAATAAAATAAAAGGATATTTGGATACCACCGTCGTCTGAAATTCGATACTAACCGATGTGATCCAGTGGCGAATCAGATCCAAATTGCCGAGGACCGATCAAGGCACTAATAAAACGAGCACCGCGACCTTACCTAACTCAGAATTCAAGAACCGGCAGTATGACTCAACCCTTAGATAACCCGTATCAAGAACCTCGAAATTTGAACGCCATGAGTTTGCTTCGAAACTCGATAAGTTCCGTTTGGAATCCACTCAAAACCAACGTGAAAAACTCACCAAAGCTTAAAAGCCTTCAAATATAATATATCAAAATTTGTCTCTTACAAATAGTACAACTAAAGCCTTTTTATAGGCTAGAATAAAAGTCACAACCTACTCCCAAAGCAATGTGGGACAAAGTTATTTAATAGAAATAAAAATAAAAATAAAAGAAAGAAATACTAATAAAATTCTAAGGAAAATCTGCCATGGGAACAATGTGGGATAAATGATAACGTAAATGGATTCCAAGCCAAAACGTCTCCTCTTTGATCACATCACTTGTTGAAGTAGTACAACACATTGTTGTACGACGAATAGATTGTGGCACCAGCCGCGGTATTTCTGTGAGTCCTCGGAATGGGATGGTGTCAGAAAGGTTTCTTATTCAATCATTAATTGGTTGTGTATTAGCAGATGATGTATCTATGGGTCCACGATGTATTGCTACTCAAATCAAGATATTGGGATTGGGCTTGTAAATAGATTCATAACCTTCGAGCACAACCAATATCTATTCGAACCCCTTTACCTGTAAGAGTACATCTTGATCTCATCGATTATGCTATGGGCGGAGTCCTACGCATGGCGATCTGGTTGAATTGGGAGAAGTTTGTAGGTATTATTGCGGGTCAATCGATTGGAGAACCAGGTACTCAATTAACATTAAGAACTTTTCATACCGCGGCGTATTCACGGGGTACTGCAGAACATGTGAGAGCACCTTGTAATGGAAAAATAAAATTCAATGAGGATTTGGTTCATCCGACACGCACTCGCCACGGGCATCCCGCCTTTCTATGTTCTATAGACTTGTATGTAATCATTGAGAGTGAAGATCTTATTCATAATGTCAATATTCCATGAAATTTTTTTTTTAGTTCAAAATGATCAATATGTAGAATCCGAACAAGTGATTGCCGAGATTCGCGCAGAACGCCTACTTTTAATTTTAAAGAGAGGGTTCGAAAACATAGTTATTCGATTCAGACGGAGAAATGCACTTTGAGTACCGATGTGTATCATGCATCCGAATTTACATACGGGCGGAGTCCTACGCATGGCGACTTGGTTGAATTGGGAGAAGCCGTAGGTATTATTGCGGGTCAATCGATTGGAGAACCAGGTACTCAATTAACATTAAGAACTTTTCATACCGCGCGTATTCACGGGGTACCGCAGGAACATGTGAGAGCACCTTGTAATGGAAAAATAAAATTCAATGAGGATTTGGTTCATCCGACACGTACCCGCCACGGGCATCCCGCCTTTCTATGTTCTATAGACTTGTATGTAATCATTGAGAGTGAAGATCTTATTCATAATGTCAATATTCCGCGAAAAAGTTTCTTTTAGTTCAAAATGATCAATATGTAGAATCCGAACAAGTGATTGCCGAGATTCGCGCAGAACGCCTACTTTTAATTTTAAAGAGAGGTTCGAAAACATAGTTATTGATTCAGACGGAGAAATGCCTTTGGAGTACCGATGTGTATCATGCATCCGAATTTACATATGGGAATGTGCATCTATTACCAAAACAAGTCATTTATGGGTATTATTAGGAGGTCCAGAGATCCAATCCAGTCTCTCCTTTCGCTTCACAAAGATCAAGATCAACTGAACGTGCATTCTCGCTCGTCAAGCAAAGTTATACTTTAACCTCATTGAATTAAACACCGGCCGAGACACTACTTCTTTAGTTCGGATTTTTATTGTAATCTAATATATCCGCCATTTTGCACGAGAATTCTAATTTATTGTCAAAGAGGCGCATAAATGGATTTCTCATTTTACTCCAATCAATTCAAGAAGGTAGACTAGACTAACTAACGCCTCCGGGTATCTCGCTTTGAAATCCCCTAAATGGTATTTTACATATAAATAGTATTTTTTCTTATTTCGATGATCCTAGATATAGAAGAAAGCGCTCGGGATTACTAAATATGGATATGGGAATATCGAAATGTATTCAATCCTTAAAAGGAAGATTTGATTGAGTATCGGCGAGTCAAGGAATTTATGCCAAAACACCAAACCCAAATGAAAGTGGATCTTTTTTTTTTTTCATTCCTGAGGAAGTGTATATCTTATCCGGATCTTCTTTCATAATGGTATGTAACAATAGTATCGTCTGGTGTGTTCTCCACTGTTACTATCTTCCCCTCTGGATTTATAAGCTCTTTGATATTCTCAGCAAGTTCAAGCATTGTAAATTCACCTGCCATGAATTTTGGTTATGAAAAAGCAGTGGTTTTATGATGGTCCAGGATCACCATGTCACACTTGGTCCACCAATGAAAATTCTTATAAGAAAGGTAAAAATGTAAAAACATGACATTTATATTTTACATGGTGGGGCCTTGTGTGTTTTTTTGCTTTTCCAATGGTCCTGGATCACCAAATCATACTTGGTCCAGAACCATAATAAAATTTCCGATGAAAAAGACATCAATAATATAAATTGAATAGCTCTTTCTCAATAAAGAGAAATCTCCGACGGCCAAAGCCTGATCTGAGATGAGATAATTTTGATCTAATCTGAGATGATATAATTTTGATTGAGAAAGAGGCCCTTCAATTCTTTAGGTAATAAAGAGGGGGGCAAAATGGGAACAACATAATAAAAAAATGAGAATATTCCGGTGGAATATTTTTTTGATTCTACCGGAATTGTAAGTTAAGATTCGTGGAAAACCTTAAAGGGATAAACAATATATTTTTAAACCACGAGTGGCAAAGACTTCAATTGACAAACCACAATGAGGTAAAATGTGTTTTCTCAAAGAATTAACTAAAATCTACTTAATACTAAAATATTACTTACACCCTTAATTATCCAAATCTTATAATTTAAATGAAGAGGTTTAGATTGAATTTAGGAAAGATGAATCTACACTTACAAGAAATAGAGAGTTTTCCAAAGGATTTTTGATGAAGTGAGTCTATAGATTAAAGAAGAGAAAAACACAAAGCCAAGAACAGACTATTTAATTTCATTCGCTCAATGAGATTTTACATAAGCTGCGTTCAGAAGGCTTGGAAATGCGTAATATACCCCCATGTTCTAAAGCAAAATATGAGACGATCAGGGGTAACTTAGAAAAGACAAAAAAGACCGTAAGGACCCTGGTCCTTGATTAGAAACATAAAAGACATAAATACCCTTCTTTAGTCTAGCTTGCTAATTCTCTCTGCATCAATTTTAACTACATATACATCATTTAGTAATGTCCGGCACGATTGTCATAAATACAAATGCTTATGTAGGGTTTATTTGATTTTTAGTCCTATAATTTTCCCTTTTGTAGAGTCAAATCTTCAGACTTGGCAGAAGATTTTCATCCCATAACTTTTTATTTTCTGGATTTTTAGTCCTTTTTGCCTAATCATCGCCGGAACTCCGGTGAGATGGCTTAGGTGGCTGTCAAGTATATTGTGGGGTCCATAAAATATGATGTGGCTGATTAATGGAATGTGGAGCCCATTTTGAAGAGTTGAAATTGTGGGGCCCATAAAATATGATGTGGCTAATTCATGGAATGTGGAGCCCATTTTGAAGAGGTGACAAAAAAATGCAGCCGAGGGAATTCAAACCCATGACCTTTGAGTCAATTCCAATCAACTTACCATTTACACTACAAAGAATACTTTGTTCGAACTAGAATTAACAAATATAAGTACCAAGTATTATATGTGAATAAATTCGATACATATTATGTATGTTACGTACGTGCGTGTGTATATATATATATATATATATATATATATGTTATGTATGTATATGTATATATGTTATGTATGTATATGTATGTATATATGTGTATGTATGTATATATTTACTTACATACATATATATATATATATATATATATATATATATATATACACACACACACACACGTACGTGTATATATATAGATACATGTATATATTTTACACACACGTACGTGTGTATATATATAGATACATGTATATATTTTACACACACGTACGTGTGTATATATATAGATACATGTATATATTTACTTACATACATATATATATATATATATATATATATATATATATATATACACGCACACGCACGTACGTAACGTACATAATATGTATCGAATTTATTCACATATAATACTTGGTACTTATATTTGTTAGTTCTAGTTTGAACAAAGTATTATATGTAGTGTAATGGTAAGCTGATTGGAAAATGATCTAAAGGTCATGGGTTCGAATCCCCTCGGCCGCATACACTTGGCAGCCACCTAAGCTGATTGGAAAATGATCTAAAGGTCATGGGTTCGAATCCCCTCGGCCGCATGCACTTGGCAGCCACCTAAGCCATCTCACCGGAGCTCCGGCGATGATTAGGCAAAAAGGACTAAAAATCCAGAAAATAGAAAGTTATAGGACTGAAAATACTACAGGCGTAATAATAGAACTATTTACAAAAACGGGAAAAATTATAGGACTAAAAATCCAATAAACCCAACTTATGTATGTTCATTACTATGATGTGGTCATTTATACAATGAAACTCTCCATTTTGTATTACGTTTGGCCATCTTTATGTATCTAAATAAAAGATTGTGAAAAAAAAAATGGAATGATAGATGGATGAATGAAATGAATTATTTTCTTTAAGGTTTTTTTTTTCCTATCCTATTGTCTGGATTCTTTATTTTATTTTATTTTATTTTATTTGTGAATGGGATTCTTTACTTTTTCATTTTTTATTTTTATTTTTATTTTTTATGACAACAGTAGCCTCTTGTTAGTTCTACTAGATCATTGAGAAGCGGGTGGGGCTGCAGAGGCACTGCACCGTTTTTGTCGGGAAAGAAGTAGACAGATAGAGTCATGGATAGGTTTTGCTTCTTGTCGGGAAACAGGGACGCCACCCATAAATTTTTACTCATCATCAATTTTCATCAATTCAACGTATTTCATCCGTTTCAAAATAATTGAAAATAACTGATGTATTTGTCAGAAATATGTACATTAGATAGGCGAGTTAATGTTTAATTTGAATATCAAAATAACTAAAAAAAACCCTTAGTATATAATTAATACAACGTTGACTCTTCCTTAGATTCCAAATAATCGATTTAATTTTCAAAACGTACATATTGGGACGTGAGTTAATGCTTTAATTTGAATTTCAAAATGACTAAAAGAATCACTAGTCTATAATTAATACAGTGTTGTATTCATTCTCTCACTCCTTATTAAATAAGGGTAGATGTAGAAAAATACAATAAATGTTGTATGGGAAATGTAATTACCATATTTATTTTGGAATGAATCTTTTGTGATAATTGCCAAGTTATTTTAGAACGGATATTAAAGAAAGTTAGACAAATAACGGTTAGATAAATAATTGCTTTTTGAGTGTTCTTATATGTATGATGTAATAAAATGATGTAATAAGTCAAAGGGGTAAAAATACCCTTCTCTTGTAATAGTCAGACAGAAGAGACATAACATTTTCCTTTTTGCTCGTTTTCCATTTTTAGCACCAAGGGGTAAAACCCTAGATCCGCGTTTTGTCTTCACCTCTTCATCGTTTTGATCTCTCAATTCTGCAAAATTCACATGGTATTAGAGCGCTTCCAGTCCCTGAATCTTTGTTTCAATTATTAGTTTTTTCTATTGTCTTCTGGCACAATTTTTTTGTTGTTTCTTTTTCGCTAGAATCGGAGTCTTAGAAATGGCGGCTAATGAGAGAGAAGGATATCACATCTTCGCATCCTCTCAGCGATATGCACCCTAATGAAAATCCGTCAATCATTTTAGTGAAACATTTGTTAACGGAGAAGAACTACTATGGCCGGAGCAGAGCGGTTTGAAAAGCACTAATTTCGATGAACAAACTAGGGTTTGTTGATGGTAGCGTGGTATGTCCAGATCCAGATGATATGCACTTTCACACATGGAATCAGTGCAACAATATGGTTCTATCTTGGATCCTGAACTCCGTTTCACCAACGATTGGACAAATTTTACTCGGATCTAACACAACTAAAGAGGTTTGGGTCGATTTGCAGGAAAGGCTCTCAACTGGAGATTTTTTTAGGGTGTCAGACATCCAGGAAGAAATCTATGCGCTCAGGTAGGGAAATTTGATTGTCACTGACCACTTTACGCGTCTCAAGATCCTACGGGAAGAGCTGATTATGCTACGGTCTATACCTCGATGTGGATGCCCTACTACACATGAATTTAAGGATTATGTGGAAGCAGATTACATAATCAGCTTCCTTCGAGACTTACTGACATCTATGAGCCTGTGAAATCTAAGATTCTTCTCATGAATCCTCTGCCAAAAATGAATGAGGTATATAATCTTGCTATCAAGCTTGAGAGGCAGCTAGGGCATGGTTCTGTGAGCGGTAGTCAACTAGGGAATCCAACTGTTCTCCAGAATACTTCCTCGGACTCACGGGGCAGCTTTGTGAGGCGATTACCACCAAAAAGGTCTATGATCACTAATCAACATCAAAGTGATACTGGGAAGGAGAACAAAAGAAATATCCAGTGCATATATTGTAATAAGACTGGGCACACTGAGGACAAGTGCTACAAGAAGCATGGGTACCCACCGGGTTTTCAGAGCAGAAGACATGCTAACTTGGTGCAACACAATTCCCACGGTACTTTGGATTCTGCTAAGGGTGATGAGATGATAGGAGCAGAGAATGCAACCCCTTCATTATTCATAGCAGAGCAATATGCAGAGATGCTGAAATTGTTCCAAAATATGCAAAGCAGTCATGGTCAAGCAAATGGGCAGCATATGGCTTCATTAGCATTGTTGAATGCCAACTTTGGTCAGCATGCTGGGGGTAAGAATGGTATTAATTTACTTAAGGACTGGATTTTGGATTCTGGAGCCACTAATCATGTGGCATGCTCACTTTCTCTATTTACCACATATAAGCCTGTCACACATAAACACATATCACTTCCTAATGGAGCCTTTGTTCTAGTTACACATATTGGTAATATGAGTGTTAATGAGTCTCTCACTTTATATTATGTCTTGTGTGTGCCATCTTTTAGCTTTAACCTACTTTCACTTAATACACTCACTAAGTGAGGTCACTATGATGTGTTCTTTCATTCTGGATCCTGTGTTATTCAGGAGGTGAAACATATGAGGATGATTGGTACAGCTAGAGAATTTTGTGGACTGTATCATCTTTAAGCCCAATCCTATCTCATCATAAAAACATAAGATGTGTGTGTGCATAGCTTTTCCATCATTCATCATAGTCAACCGGCTTAGATTAACAATGAATGACTAATGTTGTTACACCATAGGCTTATACTACATAAACATATCCATTAATCGAGGTCTAATCAATGATAACTGAGGTCGGGCAGGACTTGAATGTTTCTTACGTTAGGCCATGGACGGGGCTGAACGAAGGGATGAAAAGAATATCGATAAGAAAATACGAGTGTGCTTAACTGATGAATCCTACAACCAACACAAAGATCTCCCCTCCGACAGATCTAACAAATAACGAGACATGCATTCTTCAGTTTAACATCCTCGTCATACAACACACATTACCTTTGTCGTAAACAGTCACTACACGAGACATGTCTACTCCATAGAAATTATTACCCCAAAACAACGTCACATCTACAATTGGATCACAAGTCTTTCGACTTTCCTTAACTCACCTTTGTTGATGCGTTCTCTCTCTCTCTCTCTCTCTCTCTCTCTCTCTCTCTCTCTCTCTCTCTCTCTCTCTCTTTTAATGTCGAACGCCATCACATATAAATATCCCCTTTTTCGTGATACAAAAGTTCTACCATCTCCAAAGAAGGTCACATGTCTCTACCACCCCACACTTGTGCCAACAAGTGTGTCAAAATAAGATTAAAACTCAACTCATAGAGTGCCAAAGAAATGTTGACCACAAATAACCGCTAACGGTCTGTAAATATAGGCTAATTCATGAATGAGTAAAGTTCAGGTGGGGATCTCACCACCGTACAAAGTCTTAGAGGGGTTTTTGTGGAAATTACATATATAAATTTGGCTATTTGGCTCTGGTCGGGTCAAAGAAATGTCAGGACCATCATCCCTTAATCTATAAAGATTGACTTTTTCTTTAATTTTTCCTCAAGTTAATGGTACAAGTTCTACGTAACATATTAACGTCAATGTCAACTATAATCATTCACTAATTAATCGCGACTCATGAAAATGAAACTATTAAGTGCATTAAAATCCCATTTTCATGACAATATCTCGAATTTTGTCATTGATTAACACTTAAGCAAAGAACAACATGACCCAACGCATCATAAGCAATATCAATGCCATGAAAATCATAAAAATGGCTCAAGTTTTGTCAATATTGACCAAACACTATATAAGCGTATATGACCCATTCAACGTGAAAAGAAATTATGGCAGTGAAGCTAAGCCTACCACCCTCACTTAAAACGAAGCAACGTCCTAAGTGTGTGAGTGATAAAGTAAGAAAGACTTATGATGATGTCGGATATCACCTTATAGATCCAATTAACCTCTAGGACGATTCAAGCAAGAACTAAAACAATGGGGATTGTGATTTGTGTAAGATTAAGACTGAGCCTGAGAGTTAGTTCCTCTCAAGTTGCCTACGTATCTAATAGTGAAATTGGAATCAAGTCATTCGTAGTTCCTTATGGCTGATTATATAGGGAGGCGTCTCACCCCTTTTCTTGTCAAACAAGTCGTAGAATCCTTAAACCCTAAGGATCATCACGTGTTTATCTCTGACAATAGATAATTATGATTATATTCGAATTATGGGATTTCCTTCCGGTGATCCAGGGATTCTCCTATAATATAGGCGCACGTGTTATTTACCACTTAAGGAAAGAGCCAGTCGGCTTTTGATGGGCTCCTCAGGTCGTCTCGACCTGAGCTGCGCGTCCTACCTCCTGACTTGGCCGAGCTGCCCTGCAGCGCCGTAGTCGGGAAGGATATGGACAGACCTCCCTCCTGGGGGTAGGGTCTTACTACTGCGGGGCTCCTGTCCCTAAAAGCTTCCTTCCTATCTCTCTCGGTTAACCTTGAGGTGTTATAAAGGTGACACGTGGCCGGGTCTGTTTTCACCATCGTCATAAGCCTCCCAGGTCTGGCCAGACTACCTAGGAGCTAGGTAGACCTGACATCAGCTTGTTTATTTCAGGATACCATGCTTGCCTTGACACGTGGCATCGCTACCATTTAGGTTGCCACAGTGAGCGCGAGAAACGAAGCGTCTTTGTACACACCGTAATAATGGGGCGGTTTTTCCAAGACTTCTTTTTGGGGTTTTATAACTCCCTAGTCTTATCACATCCTCTCAGACGTTACTCTTTAAATCAAGTGTGGAGTCGGGACGGTTTCCATTCCATTCTTCCATCTCTCCGGTTTCTTTATTCAAGTAAGCTTTCTATCTTGTCTCATTCTTCTAAGTCTTTTTCTGTTGTTAATGAGCGAACGTATAATCCTTACTGATAGTTCCATTGAGGCCTTATTTGAATCGGAACCAGAATTAGAAGAAGAAAGTACCCCTACCGGAGTCAATTTCGAGAGACATGCCCTCTCTTTTTTCAATCCTCCCCCTTCTTCCTCGTCTTCCAGATTTGTCCTTACCCTAAAGGAATTTATGGCTCTGAAATCTCAGGCGGCCTGCCATGGTATTGATACTAAGTTAAACGCTGCAAATGTGACCCGCATCGGTAAACAATACAATCTGGTGAATCCACTTTTCAAACCTACTGTCCCGGCCCCCCGGCGTTTATGCCTACCAACCTCCGGCTGGGTACTGTGCCGTCTACAGAGAGAAGCTTTTGTGCGGTTTAAGGTTTCCGATCTGTCCGGCCGTCCTGGCTGTCTTAGAGCACTATGATCTAGGGTTGGCCCAGATCGTGCCGAATGGAATAAGGGCGATAGTGGGCTTCGCCATTTGGTGCAGATGTGCCTGCATCCCCTTTAAAGTCCAAACATTTCGACTATTCTTCCAACGTAAACAGGTGCCTGGACAGGCTGGGTACTACTGCTTCCCACGTCGAGGGGACTTCATGCCTGACGTCCAATTCACTGAGCCGGGGGATACTTCATACAAAGGTTGAAAGACCAGATTCTTTTTTATATGTCCCGAGGTGACTTGGAACCTGGGCAGGTGGAACTTCTCGGACCTGGACAGCGATCCACGACCGACTGACGTGGATAAGAAGCTGCTAGACGACATTCGCAAAAGCGGTGTGTTCATCAGGGCGAAAAAGTATTCTTCTGAGTTGATCTTGGCTGCCCAGTTACCCACTGCGGGCCCTGACCCGTACAAGGAATTAGATAAGGAGGAATACAAGATATGTAGGGCTTTAATACTTGCTTTTTGCCATACTTTACTATCTGTAAAATATTTTCTAACATTTCTTGTTATTCATTTTGCCAGTGTCTTCCTTTGCCGAACTCCTGAAGGATGTTAACGATGAAGTGGTTCCTCCAATCGATCTGGCGAATCTACCAGGAATCGAGCAACAGGAGAACATAGAGCCGAGCGCCCGAGTCTTTGGACTGCCCTGAGTCCCACCTCGGCTCAACTCTTGTCGGACAACCGGATGACTCTCTACAGGGAAGTTGAGCGGATAAGCGTGTGATGACGGAAAAATTCACTATTATTATTATAACATTTCACCCCACTTCTGATACCATTTTGAGCACTTATATATCATTTCGAGTCATTAATTCATTAGATTTATCTAAATGCATAAGTAGTAAGTATTATATAAAATATTATGTTTTTACTAGTTTTTGTGCCGGTTTAGTAGCCGGAGTGTCATGTAGAATTTACGTTTAGTTTTTATCTATGTTTATTTATAAATAAAAATAAATAAATAAATAAATAAATAAAATATATATATATATATATATATATGTATATATATATATATATCAGTAAAAAAATGTATCCACAGTACAAATACTGTACTGATAAAACTTTTGTTTCAGATTTACTCGCGGTTCGTTTCTTTGTGTTCAGGTAAAAAAGATAATATTTACTGCGGAAACGGAACTAAAGACTGAATCACGAGACGAGAATTTTGCCTGACTAAAGAAAGCTCGATTCGAATCAAGAATGGGCTGATTCGAATCGACCCCCAAACTTGGAGTTCAAGGTTTTCAAAATATCCCACGTAACAATATGTTTTGAGGCTTAAAAGATGGATTTTGAGGAAAAGAAGAAGATGCCACGAATTTACGAGATCAACGGATAATTTTTCCAACGCACTTCTACCATAACCAGTTTTCGACGGACATTTGACCCGACTTAGAGGCATTTTCAGGGGAAGAGTTCTGCAGGAAAGTTGTAGATACTAAAATGAGCTTTCCAACGCATTTTGAATCACGTAAATCGGAGGTCTACAACTCAAGTTATGATTTTTTTTACCGAACAGCTGAAATTTAGACGAATTGGAGATATATTGGTTGGAATCCATGCATGTTACTTGCAATGATTCCTTGTAACAAATTTTTGCATGACTCATCACCTTCACATGCAAACTCATGATTACATCCAAGCCTCCCTAACAAACTATTGGTGATTCACCACCCCTTCCCCAAATACTACTCCCTTATACACTCTTAGATATATATATATATATATATATATATATATATATATATATATATATATATATATATATATAGATATATCTCCATATTGGAGACTCTCCTCCCAATTTACATCACACGGGAAAAGAGAGGAGAGGCCCCTCCTTACACCTCCATCTCCAACCATAATGGAAGCCACTTTTCTTGGCCATCATGGCGCCTTTCTTCATGTAATTCTCCACTTTTTATCTCTTTTCTTGTTGAAGATTTGAAGTTGTGTGTATGCATATATACATATATGTCTATGTATTTCTCTATGTAAGCATATATGCAAGCTTCTTTCTTCATCTTTTTCTTATTTTGAGCTCAAGTATGTATACATATGTCTATGTATGTATATGTATATGATTGTATGTATAAATAAAGTTGTAATAAAGCGATGATGAGAAGCTAAAGCACGTGGAACAAGCCTTGTGAAGCCGATTCTTAGCAATATCTCGATTTTAATTTGGATTATCTTGTGAGTTTTAATAAAAGTTGTATCTTTCTGTGTTTTATTGTTGTTATCATTAGATATATAGTTAGATCTATATATATATATATATATATATATATATATATATATATATATATATATATATATATATATATATATATATATATATATTTCTATACGTGTATATATATAAATATAAGTATCTATAATAGTATATATATATATATGAGAATCTGACAATTGATTGGATTAAGGTTTTAATTTGGTTTTAATAGAATTCTGGCATAAATTTTGTATCATATCATTTACAAATGGATTTATACAACAATTTATTGTGAAAATGATATTATGTAAAACTTCCCGCCGTTTTTAATCAATGACATTTTGACAGAGTCTGATATATATATATATATATATATATTAACCATAATGAGTAGCTAAATCTTTTCGGTGTTTTTATTCTTGTTATGCAATTTATATCGATGGATTGTTGCTATTTGATGTTTAACGGTTGACGAGAGTCCTTGTTAAACTTTAGATCACCATAGTAAAGATTGGATTTTTAATCTAATTAACGAGAGTTGTTAGGTTGAATATCTAGATTACAAAATTGAGAGATTTCACACCTTTGTTATGAAAGCGTTAATCTTTAAAATCGAAAGATAAAAGATTGATAGGCGAACTTTTCTAAGAGATTAGGAGTTCATACCTTCGATAGGTGAATCACAATTTTCGTTAAATCACCACAAGATAATCTAGAGTCGAAATTGAGGGTTGCGGGAATCGGTGGATCATTGCTTGTTCGTTGTTAAATTAATTGAGAAAAATCGTTTGTGCTGTTTTGCTTCGTTTTCATCGTAGTAACCGTAGTAAGTTTATTGTAGTTTTAGTTATAAAATAGGTACAACTTAGTTAGCTCGGTTCGTAATTATCTTTCCTGGCTTTAGATCTTTGATCTTCTGTCCAGTTTACTTTTGTTGTTTTCGTTTTTAGTTTTGTTAAGTGTTAGACGTTTTTATTTTCTTAAAATTTTAGTTATAATAGTAGTCATGACAATTTAGAAAAAAATTAATAAGAACTAGATAAACCTCGATTCCCTGTGGATCGACTCCGGTTTTTAATCGCTATACTACGATCCCTGCACTTGGGGTAAACCGGATTTATTTTATTACTTGTTATATTTTGCTTTGCATAAAATCCGAGACAAGTTTTTGGCGCCGTTGCCGGGGACTCGGTACGGTTGTCTAGTTTTTGTTAATTAATTTTTTCTTAAGTTTGTGCCATTAGTGTTTCTGTTTTCTTTCCTTAAAAAAAATTTAATTAAAAAAAAAATTTTTGGTTTATGCAAACTCGGAGTCAGAAAGGCCCACTGCTTTACACCCTTGACCTCGAACGAACCATAGTCAGACCAAACAGGCGAAGAGTCCGTCCTTCGGCTCTTCCTGACGAAGAGAACACGGCCGATCTAGATTTCGAACGAAATCTAGCAGAGGAGATTGAAGAGGTCGTCATCATGGCTGCAAATGATAGACGCACGTTGGCTGACTACGCCATGCCTGGTGAAGTCAGAGTCAACCCAGCTATCATTTTACCAGCTATTACTGCTGCAACCTTTGAACTCAAACCAGGTCTTATTCAAATGATGCAACACGCATCTATCTTTCACGGTTTTCAATCTGAGAATCCTCACACTCACGTACACACATTTTTAGAAATATGTGGTACAACTCGCATACAAGGGGTTAATGAGGATGCAATTAAATTGAAATTGTTCCCGTTTTCCTTGAGAGGGGAAGCGAAAGAGTGGTACAACTCTCTGCCTGCCGAGTCGATAACAACATGGGCCGAACTCGAGCATGAGTTCTGAGTCAATATTTCCCACCCTCCAAAGCGGCCCCGGTGCACGAGTGAAATCTTCACATTTTTCCAAAAAGAAAATGAATCTTTCTTTGACTCTTGGAAGAGATTTAAGGCTCTCCTACGAAAATGCCCTCATCATGGTTTAGACTTGCAGAGGCAAGTCAACACTTTCTTCAGTGGATTGACCGAACTCACCAAGGGCATGGTCAATAGTTCATCAGGAGGGGCATTTTTAAGAAAAACGCATGAAGAGGGATGGAAATTATTTGAAGATATTTCCAAGTACAACTATGCCCCCTCATCTCACGCTATCCAGACACCTCCTCCACCCAGGATTGAGGAGGTGAATATGCAAAATCAGATCTCCATGCTGCAACAGTAGGTGGCAGCTCTCAAAATATCCTCCAATCCTTTGAGTCAGAATCAATCATTCTCTCAGAACTCTCAAGTTCTGTTCTGTGAAAGTTGTTGTCAACCTGGCCATGTGGTTGGCCAGTGTCAATTTATTTCCCCTCCTACCTATCAAGTCAATACTGTCCAGAATCAGGGACAGTTCAGTCCAGTCACGTGTCAGACATGTGATAATGTGGGGCATACCGCTCGTTTATAGCCTATGGGTGGACAGAACGCTGACATTAATGCTTTCAACGGCCAGCAAAATCAAAGATTCAACAATCAGTTCTCTGGCCAAAGCAATTTTCAAAACCAGGGTTTTAATCAAAATCCGAACTTCAATCAGAACCATAATATGAATTTTCCTAATCAAAATCAGAGGTTCAACCAGAACTGGCCGAACAATCCAAATCCTATGTTTCAAAGTTGGTATATCCAATCTTTTCCACAAAACTTTCGAGAATTCTCAAGGCCCTCTCAATCTAGTAATCTTGACACTAAATTGGATTCTATCGGAAGGAGCGAATAATAATTTCCAATTCCTTCTCAGTTCAATCAAGAATCTTGAAAAGCGGCTCGGGCAAGTAGGCGACCAAAAGCTTCAGACCTCCAGGCGATTACTCGACTTCTTTGAGAAGAACCCCAAAGGTGGTCAAGTGGCTCAAAGCGAGTTAAATCAAAGCCAATGCACCGATCTAGTTCCCACAATTCCCTATGGTAGAGAAGAGGCCGGTGCTATGAATTTAAGATCCGGCACTCTTTCAGTTAGTGGTCCCCAGACCTGTGGAAACCATTAACCCCTCCCGCCAATGATGAGCAGAGGGAAGTCATACATCCATGCCCCCATATTTACGGATGATAGTACTCGGTGGTGATCCACGAGAAATAAAGAGTTTGAAAGTACTCGGTGGTGATCCCCAAGAAATAAGGAATTTAGTGGAAGTCGGTGGTGATCCCGGTGGCAAGAAAGGTGAAAAAGTGGTGAGGTGGAAAGATTTGGAAGATAAAGCTGTTAGTTCATCCTCAAAGCAAGTGTTTTCCGAGAATGATTTAAAGAAACTTCCATTCCACCGGAAAAATAACATCTCCTTGCATGAAGACAAAAAGTATGAGAAAGTGCTTAATCTTCTTAAGAATACTCGGAGTAAATCTTCCATTATCGATGTTTTAGTTGAGATGCCTAAGTATACAAAGTTCATCAAGGATGTTGTGTCCTCCAAAAGAAGCTCGAAGACATGGATTAGTTAATTGGTGAGAATTGCTCTGTGATTGATTATGATGAGTTGCCAATCAAGAGGGGTGACCCTGGGAAATTTGTGCTCACATTGTTGATGGGAGGCTTAGTCTTTCCAAATTCTTTATGTGACCTAGGTGCATCCATTAGTCTGATGCCATTGTCTGTTGGTAAACAACTTTGTTCAGATAATCTTTTAGAACCCACAACCATGAATCTTCAATTCGCTGATAGATCTTCCAAGAAAGCTGATGGGATGTTAAAGGATGTTATAGTTCAAATCGATAGATTCACTTTCCCAGTTGACTGGTACGTCCTTGACATCGAGAATAATGAGAATGTTCCTTTAATACTCGGCATACCTTTTCTTTCTACAGCCAGGGCCCTCATTGATTGTGATGATGGCAAAGTGACTATACGAGTTGGTGATCAGGAGGTGAGCTACAGCGTCTCTAGAGCTATTCAGAGACCCTCTAATTATCCAACCGGCTTTTCCATTGAAGACATGTCGATGACTTTAACGACTATATAAAAAAAGCAAGTCATGGTGTTGAGGCGAGTATGAGCGATTAGTGAAGAATCGAATAATCATGGTTGGGTGAGTCTAGAACAACTAGGAGCTGAAGTTGATGAAGGTTCGTTGAATGGTGAAGCTTTGGCAGTGGGACCACTGAGTAAACTCAGTGATGTTGAGTTGAAAAGTGTGGAGCTTAAATTTAGTTAGAAGAACCACCTGAGGATTTGGTACTGAAACCTTTGCCTCAGCACCTGAAATACGTTTTATTGAGAGAAGGTGACAAGCTTCCTTTAATTATCTCTGCCAAGTTATCCCGGTTAGAAGAAATGAAGTTGTTGAATGTTTTAAGGAAGAATGAAAAGGCTTTGGTGGCAAGTGGGAGACATTAGAGGATATCTCCGACATATGCATGCACAAGATCAAAGCGAAGAGGGTGCTAAGTGTGTTAGATGACCCAGAGGAGGCTCAACCTCACATGCAAGAAGTGATTAAGAAAGAGATTATCAAGCTTTTGGACATGAATATTATTTTTGCAATTCTTTGTGGTGAATGGGTGTCCCTACTCAAGTAGTTCCTAAGAAAGGAGGAATTACTATCGAGAAGAATGAAAAGGGTGAAGAAATAGCATTGATGCTAGTAGCGGTTATAGAATCAGTATTGACTACTGAAAACTCAATGAAGTCACGAAAAAGATCATTTCCCCTTCCGTTCATTGACCGGATGCTTGAGCGTCTGGCGGGACATGCATTCTCTTGTTTTCTTGATGGTTATTCAGGATACTTCCAAATAGCCATAGACCCAATCGACCAAGAAAGACCACTTTCACCTTACTTATGGTACATTCGCTTATTGGCGAATGCCATTCGATCTCTGCAATGCCCCCAGCTACATTCCAAAGATGTATCTTTGGCAATCTTTGATGGGCTTGTTGAAAAGTGTATGGAGATATTCATGGGCGATTTCTCAGTCTTTGGTCAATCCTTTGATCTTTGTCTTGACAATCTTGATCAAGTTTTATCCCATTTGTGTGGAAAGAACTTAGTCTAAAGCGGGAAAAATGCCATTTTATGGTAGGCGAAGGAATAGTTCTTGGCCACAAGATATCGTAAAGAGGAATGGAAGTAGATAGGGCAAAAGTTGAGGCTATAGAAGATGAAATTCCTAAAAATGTGCGTGAAGTAAGAGGTTTCTTTGGACATGTTGGTTTTTATAGGAGGTTCATTAAGGATTTTTCTAAGATAGCTAAGCCCCTTTCCACTTTACTCGAGAGAAGATGTTGTTTTCAATTTTGATGATAGTTGCAAGCATCGTTTGATGAGCTTAAAGTCAATTGATTTCCGCTTGATCCTTATCTCTCCCGATTGGAACCTACCCTTTGAACTCGTGTGCGATGCATCCAACTATGCCGTTAGTGCGAGTCTTAGGTCAGCAATTAAGGGAAAATTCCAGCCCATCTCTTACCTTGATCCACACACTAAACCCCACGGAAGTGAACTACACAACCACTGAAAAGGAATTATTGGTTGTAGTCTTTGCTATGGATAAATTTCGTAGTTACTTGTTGGGCGCCTCAGTCATTGTCTGGACTGACCACGCTGCTCTGCGCTATCTTATGACAAAGAAAGATGCTAAACCGCTCTTACTACGTTGGATACTGATCCTGCAAGAATTCGATGTTCAAATTAAGGATAAAAGGCGGTGAAAGCGTAGTAGCGAGATCATGTTTCTAGAATGCGAGAATGATGAAAAGAAAGAACACGAAGAGATAGACTTTTACTTTCCTCTCGAGCATGTTATGCATATAGGCGAGTGCACTCGGATGTTCCGTGGTTTGCCTCTTTCGTCAACTACTGCATTCCCGAGTATTTAAATCGAATTTTCATATCGGGAGAAGAAGAAATTTTTTCTCGATTTGAAAACCTTCGTGTGGGATGAACCTTACCTCTTTAAAATCAGTAAAGATGGATTGTTGAGAAGATGTGTCCCGAATCGAGAAGCAACGTGATATCATTGAACAATGCTACAGTGGACTCTTTGGTGGCCACTTTGGTCCCTGGAAAACCGTTGCTAAAATCTTTCGGTCCGGTTTCTATTGGCCCACAATCTTCAAGGATTCAGAAGCCTTCTGCAAGGCTTGTGATAGGTGCCAACGAACCGGTGCTCTAACTAGGCGTTTTGACATGCCATTGAAGCCCATTTTAGAATGTGAGGTCTTTGATGTGTGGGGTATTGATTTTATGGGCCCGTTTCCATCTTCCTGTGGAAACAAATACATCTTAGTCTGCGTTGACTACGTATCGAAATGGGTGGAGGCTCAAGCCACTTCTCGCAATGACCACAAAACGGTCATGAACTTTCTCAAGAAAAAATATCTTCATGAGATTTGGATGTCCCGTGCCTTAATCGGTGATGAGGAACGCATACGCAGCAGGCCACTAGAAAAGTCCTTGAGAAATATGGTGTCCGGCACAAAATTGGCACACCATATCACCCTATGACTAGTGGCCAGGTTGAGAGAAGTAATCGAGTTTGAAAAGGATCTGTAAAAAGTTGTAGCTTGATCATAGAAAGGATTGGAGTCTCAAACTGGATGATGTACTATAGGCATACCGTACTGCCTATAAAACCCCCATGGGTACATCACCCTATCAGATGGTGTATGGAAAACCCTGCCACTTGCCAGTCGAATTAGAGCATAAAGCATATTGGCCCATTAAGTTCTTGAACTTTAATGCCAAGTCATGTGGTGAACATCGACTGATGCAGTTGCATGAATTGGATGAGTTTAGACTCCGGGCCTACGAGAGTGCCAGGATTAGCAAGGACAGAATGAAACTCCTTCATGATGCTAAAATCAAGAAGCGAGAATTTCAAGTTGGGGAGCAAGTCTTACTTTATAATTCCAGGTTGCATCTGTTTCCTGGAAAGTTGAGGACGCGTTGGTCCGGCCCCTTTGAAATTCTGCAAATCATTCCTGGAGGTGTTTTAGAACTAAGATGTCATGGTGACCAGCCGTTCAGAGTGAATGGTCAAAGGTGAAAGCATTATATAGGACAAACCAAAGAGAAACCTTTGATTGTTCATTTCCTCGACATCCTCGGGTGTGGTATGGTCAAGTCACCGAGTTTGATGAATTTTCACCCGACTTGTTTTACGAGGATGACGGCAAAGTGGTTCATTAGAGGAATTTATATGGTGGTAGTTGGGATATGGAAGAACTCAAAAGGAGGCACAATTAAAGAGAAAGCTGAAAAGAAGAAGTCTACAATGGGGAGGATTAAAAGTGTTTGGAAAGCAATCGAAACTTGACCTCATGTGTTAGATCACGGTTTCTGCGACCACACCAATGATCGAGCTTACGATGTAGTGGTGGAAGGAAGGTGAAGTGGCACGATCCAGGTTGAGAATAGATTTGTCGAGCAAACGACGTTAACCAAAAGCGCTACCGAGAGGCAGACCGTAAAAATATTAAGTTTTTTTATTTTTTAATTTTTTTTTATAAATAAAATAAAAAAATAAAAAATAAAAAATAAAAAAACGCAACTAAGTCCCAGGATGAATGTTTGAATATCATTAAAAAGGGAACGATTAGGTGGTTATCCGAAAATCCCAAGGGAGATTAAAGAAAGCATTCAAATACATCATTTCTTGGACTTAGGTTGTTAGAATGATTTAACCCTTGAGGATCTGGGTATAAAAGACTCAATACTCTTTTACACATTTCATTTTATGATCTACTCTGTTTCCAACATGAATTTATGACTTGACTATGATATTTGCTCATGTGATACTCTCTATGATACATATATGCTTAGATGTTCTGTGCTTTACCCGTGTGGGTTATTTTTCCATCTAAAGCTTTTATGAGATTGACTATATATATATATTGCCTATCGAATTTTCTGACGTGACAGGGCCATTTACTTATTATTCCCATATCCCTATTCGATGTCTTGGCATGAGGACCATGTCCCGTGTTTGCTTTGTTTTGGTTGTTTTTGTTTTGGTATAGGGATTGGTTCGTGTTTTCTCATGGTATTCACGGGATTCGATAGCACCTTCTGCGCCAGGTTTATAAGCTAAGTCTTCCTCTCTATCTCATTCACATGTTGAGGGTAATGCAGAATCGTAAGTGGGAGGTAGAGTCGATGATGGTCTAGCAATGGCATTAAGTGTTTATTTTGTATCGAAAAAAAACCTTAGTTTCGATCTTTTTCAAGCATTATTTAGTTGATTAAAATAAAGCTGTACAAGGTATATATTTCATGGATTTGAAGATGTAATGATCAATTTAGATATGTATAATCAATTTGACCCATAAATGCATTTTAACCCCAAATTTATTTGTGTAACATGAATTTCTTCACGTAAGCCTTTGATATTGAAGCGAAAATTTTAAACTGTACCCATTCAATATCCTAGTGGTTGATCCTTAGTAATAATGATAACTTAATACGACTTCTAAGCGTGTCTTGTGAATATCGAAGGTTTGAATGTGATAGAAAGAATTTCAAACTAAGTTGAACTATTTATATGCCGGTTGTAGGCGCCAATGATTTGAGAGCGGTAGGGCGTTATCACTAAAGCGTCCTATTTCACTATGAGGTTTAAAAGCTCCCGCGCTGATGATAGTAGTCCGGCTAGGGTGTTATCACGAAACATCCTATTCTTTGGGAATGAGGCATATGCTACACTTATGAAGAAAAAAAAAAAAAAGAGTTAGATAGGTATTAATGTATTTGATCTCACCTCATGGCGCTTGCAAGATAGTCGATTTTGGCAATGAGTTCGGATATGTTAGTATTCTATGAAAAAAATAGAGCATGGTTGAAAATTTAGTTATCTTACGACTATCCCCAATATAAATGAATGATATGCATTAGGGATTATCCTAATAAGTACACGGGAGGGCGTTGTGTGGGCTATTCTGCTATCGCCTATACCTAGGAAAATCATTAGGGTATTTGAATGGATATTTGTGCGTTTGCTTGAATTATTCAAGAGAGGATAGTGGAAATTGAAAAGGCTTGTCACCCACTCACTCTGTTATACATTTATATTAAGGTTAACGTGTAGTTATGATTCGATTGGTTGCATCATCTGATTGTCCATTATATCTTGTATCTTCATGAATTTTTCTTCATTCATTTTATTTTATCGCCTGTTTTGCTCGAGACGACAAAAAGCTAAGTGGGGGATTTGTGATGACGGAAAAATTCACTATTATTATTATAATATTTCACCCCACTTCTGATACCATTTTGAGCACTTATATATCATTTCGAGTCATTAATTCATTAGATTTATCTAAATGCATAAGTAGTAAGTATTATATAAAATATTATGTTTTTACTAGTTTTTGTGCCGGTTTAGTAGCCGGAGTGTCATGTAGAATTTACGTTTAGTTTTTATCTATGTTTATTTATAAATAAAAATAAAAAAAAAAAAAAAAAATATATATATATATATATATATATATATATATATATATATATATATATATATATATATAAAAAAATGTATCCACAGTACAAAATCATCTTTATTAAAACTTTTGTTTGATTTACTCATGGTTCGTTTCTTTGTGTTCAGATAAAAAAGATAAGATTTACTGCGGAAACAGAACTAAAGACTGAATCACGAGACGAGAATTTTGCCTGACTGAAGAAAGCTCGATTCGAATCAAGAATGGGCTGACTCGAATCGACCCCCAAACTTGGAGTTCAAGGTTTTCAAAATATCCCACGTAACAATATGTTTTGAGGCTTAAAAGATGGATTTTGAGGAAAAGAAGAAGATGCCACGAATTTACGAGATCAACGGATAATTTTTCCAACGCACTTCTACCGTAACCAGTTTTCGACGGACATTTGACCCGACTTAGAGGCATTTTCAGGGGAAGAGTTCTTCATGAAAGTTGTAGATACTAAAATGAGCTTTCCAACGCATTTTGAATCACGTAAATCGGAGGTCTACAACTCAAGTTATGATTTTTTTTACCGAACAGCTGAAATTTGGACGAATTGGAGATATCTTGGTTGAAATCCATGCATGTTACTTGCAATGATTCCTTGTAACAAATTTTTGCATGACTCATCACCTTCACATGCAAACTCATGATTACATCCAAGCCTCCCTAACAAACTATTGGTGATTCACCACCCCTTCCCCAAATACTACATCCCTTACACACTCTTAGATATATATATATATATATATAGATATATCTCCATATAGGAGACTCTCCTCCCAATTTACATCACACGGGAAAAAGAGAGGGAGAGGCCCCTCCTTACACCTCCATCTCCAACCATAATGGAAGCCCTTTTCTTGGCCATCATGGCCGCCCCTTTCTTCATGTAATTCTCCACTTTTTATCTTTTTTCTTGTTGAAGATTTGAAGTTGTGTGTATGCATATATACATATATGTCTATGTATTTCTCTATGTAAGCATATATGCAAGCTTCTTTCTTCATCTTTTTCTTATTTTGAGCTCAAGTATGTATACATATGTCTATGTATGTCTATGTATATGATTGTATGTATAAATAAAGTTGTAATAAAACGATGATGAGAAGCTAAAGCACGTGGAACAAGTCTTGTGAAGCCGATTTTTAGCAATATCTCGATTTGAATTTGGATTATCTTGTGAGTTTTAATAAAAGTTGTATCTTTCCTGTGTTTTATTGTTGTTATCATTAGATATATAGTTAGATCTATATATATATATATATATATATATATATATATATATATATATATATATATATATATATATATATATTTCTATACGTGTATATATATAAATATAAGTATCTATAATAGTATATATATATATATATATGAGAATCGACAATTGATTGGATTAAGGTTTTAATTTGGTTTTAATAGAATTCTGGCATAAATTTTGTATCATATCATTTACAAATGGATTTATACAACAATTTATTGTGAAGGATATTATGTAAAACTCCCGCCGTTAATAATCCATGACATTTTGTGATCGATATATATATATATTAACCATAATGAGTAGCTAAATCTTTTAGTGTTTTTACTCTTGTTATGCAATTTATATCGATGGATTGTTGCTATTTGATGTTTAACGGTTGACGAGAGTCGTTGTTAAACTTTAGATCACCATAGTAAAGATTGGATTTTTAATCTAATTAACGAGAGTTGTTAGGTTGAATATCTAGATTACGAAATTGAGAGATTTCACACCTTTGTTATGAAAGCGTTAATCTTTAAAATCGAAAGATTAAAGATTGATAGGCGAACTTTTCTAAGAGATTAGGAGTTCATACCTTCGATAAGTGAATCACAATTTTCGTTAAATCACCACAAGATAATCTAGAGTTATAAAATAGGTACAACTTAGTTAGCTCGGTTCGTAATTATTTTTCCTGGCTTTAGATCTTTGATCTTCTGTCCAGTTTACTTTTGTTGTTTTCGTTTTTAGTTTTGTTAAGTGTTAGACGTTTTTATTTTCTTAAAATTTTAGTTATAATAGTAGTCGTGACAATTTAGAAAAAAATTAATAAGAACTAGATAAACCTCGATTCCCCTGTGGATCGACTCGGTTTTAATCGCTATACTACGATCCTGCACTTGGGGTAAGCGTGGATGAAGATCGGAAGAAAGAGAAGATGCGATCGAACCTAGCCGGAAGAAGAAGGTAGTCTCTCCTCGACTCGGAAGGGTCGATCAAAGAAGAAGGAAGGCGGCTCGCGAGACCATAGAGAATGTCGAAGATTCTCACGAGGAGCAATCTTTCCTAAGGCACTGTCGGTTGTCACGAGCTATCGAGACCGAGGACCTTGCATTTGTGGTAAGTTCTCGGATAAATATGTCATCGTTCCTATTTTCCTTACTTCCTTCTTACCTTTCCTTTGTCTTTTTAGGGAGCCAGTCGGCCAGGAATTCTGGATCGCCTTCTTTGAATCAGCGGGCGAGTAAGGAGGCTGCGCAAGAGCGATCGAGAGCTCGAGTGAGTCATGATAAGTATAAAGATGCCTCAATGGCTGGGACCAGGAGGTTGCGGCTCTAAAGAGAGAACTTGCCACGACTAGGGCCAAGTGTCTTTGCCGAACTCCAAGCCAAGCATGGCGAGTACGTTGCCGAGAACTCCGAGTGGGAGGCGGCGGCCAAGGTCCGGGCTGAAGCGGCTACTCTGGAAGCTTCTCTTCTGCTCGGGATGCCCAGTCGTGCATGAGTATAAGTCCTCCGATCATCTAGCCGGAGCTCTGAAGGTCCTAATGAATCCTGTCATGCAACATGAGTACACGACGGGTGTGGATGAAGCAAAAAACAATGTGCCTTGAGTGGTTCTCCTGTTGGTCCCTTGAAAAGGCTTTGGTTAAGTTTAGAGGGGGGTGAATAAACTTAACACTTAAAACTTTTGGAGTTAACAAATTGCAACTCAAAGACTGCGATACTTCAGAGAGTCTTGAGACCTCGATAGCTGGCGATAAGCATGAGTCATCTTGTGATTCGATTGCTTTGAATTTGTGCAAATGGAATAATATCAAAATTAAGCCTTGTTACTTGTTGTTAAGTATGATACCAAGTATTAGATACTCAGTGGTGTATGTGTGTGATTTCAGTTGCTAGATTCAGTAGGTTGATGTGTAAAATAAACTAAGTGCAGAATGTAAATGCTGAAAGTAAATAGGCAGTTTTATAGTGGTTCCAGGTGGTGTAATCACACACCAGTCCCTCTTCTCCTGTGATGTTCGAGAAATTCACTAGAGATCTTTGGTGTAGCTTTTACAAAGATTCCTAAGTTGTTTGTCCTTCACCAATAACTATGGCTTCACAAGCTGAGGCGGGAGCAGGTAGGATTGTTGCTCTGAGTCTTCCACTTGGTCCTTGAAGGGTAGGATTGCCTCTTCACCAGCTCCACCACAAAAAACGATCTTCACACCCAACGATGATGCTTCTTTGTCTTGGCGAGTTCTTTATAAAATAAAGAGTGAATCAAGTAAATGATTCGATTTCGGCGACTTGATTAGGATGAAGTAATTAGCGACTTTGCAGGCTTCAAGTGTGTATGCTTGATATAGCTTGAATGTAGAATACACTTGAAGTAATTCAACTGGATCGGTAGCTTTATGCTCGATAAGTTCAGCAGGTGTTTTTATTTCGAGTTATCTCTTAAAGTTTATCCAAAATTCATCATCTTGTTTTTCGAGTTGAAAGTCCTCTATTTATAGGTAGGAATGCATGTGACTTGTATTTGAAATTCAAATGTAACCGTTCCTTGTTTTTGTCCCATCGGTTTGCATTCTGTCACTATTCATAGGATCGACCTTTGTCGAAATTCCTTTTGATGATCGCGATCTGTCAACCCTTTGACTTGTATCCAATGGATAAAAACATAAATCATCCCAACGTCTTTTTAATCTCAGCCTTTGATTTTCTTGATAAGTCAGAGGTAGTTGGCTGTCCTTATCCATGTAATCTTCCAATATAATTTTAAATTGATCGAGGTATATATCAGCAGGTTCATCAGTCTGCTGAAGTACCTATCGATCTATTGAACGACAATTTCTTTGTGTATCAAATGTAATCTGGTGATTTCTTTTATCTAACTTTTATTTGTGAAGTTAGATTACACCTTTTTAAATATAACTAAGTTCCAAACATCATCCAACTTATGGAACTTAGACCTTCAACACAAGGTATATGTAATCAGTTTAGGTCATCACAGACTTGCCTAAATTCTGATTCCATATCCTTGACTTTAATTACTAAGTTTGATCCCTTAGCCTTACATGGCGAGTTTGAGCCTCACTTTCGCCAGTCTTGGTCTTGGCGGAGTTCACGACTAGTCTCTCGACCTATCTACCCTACCGACCAGACTAGTCTCTTTGTGAAGTCGGTGACCATTACTGATGCTTGTTTGATCAAACCTATTTATGAATCAAACTCTAATAAACCTATACAATTGATCTAGACATCTTTTGCCTTTTGCACTATCTTGACTAGTATGTCACTCATCATCAAAACTAAGAAATAAGTCCAACAATTTCCCTTTTGGTGATGATGCCACTACCTCACCTAATCAAACAAAGCAAAAGATTAAGACAAAAGCAGAACAAATATTCATCTTTCATTAAAATCATTTGTTCAAAGCTATTACAAACTAGATACAAACAAAGATAAAGTAATGTAGGTATCTTTGACCTATTGTCTCTTTTCTCTTTCTTGTCTAGCCTTCTCACTTTGCTCTTGATAGGCTACGATTTGTTCTATCATATCCTCATCCACTCATTTTCAATCAAAGTAAAATCAATGTAGGGATTAACTTGTTTCCACCAGTTCAAGCTTCAGCGAGGATGAGATTGATATCATTCACTCGAATCTAAACTTCATGTACAGATTCCTTGAATTCATCAAGTGAGTCCTTTGCTTTTGTGATAGGTAGGATCCTATCACCTCTCGCCACTTCTTCCACCTCTCGCCACCTCTGCCTCCTCTCGTAAGTTGCCCTTAAGGCTTTGACTCTTGTTTCCCAAAATCTTAATGCCAAGAAAGAGTTTAGACCTTCAAGATATCCCATGTCATGATAAGGTCTCCTTACATTATAGTATTCTTTCTTGTATTGTCTAAGGAGATCATCGATGAAGTTGAACTCTGCCAGTGCAAAGTTGCTGAGAGCATTGATTTCATCCTCCCATCTTTTCTTTGCAAAGAGTCTTGCGACCTCTTTTCTTTGCGGTGATTGGCCCTCTTCCCCCTTAGTGACATCATCAACAAAACGGGATATGAGGACATGAATACCTTCCTGTGAGATGACCACTCTATTCAATTGACCTTCTATAACTCCAGTTCTTGTATCAATTGCAGTAATCCTTGATTGCGGGGTCTCTCCAGCGATTGATTGATTCTTCGATAGTAAGTTTGGGATCGAGCAAAGCGAGGTTGTTGTGCAAGAGTGTGCTCGCAGGTTTAGGTGTAGTAGCAAGGTTGTCAAGTTTCTGATGGATGGAAATAAGTTGATCTTTCAAAAACTTATCTTTCAAAGTATTCCCTTGCTTGATTCCTCGTACATCTAGCATCATATCATTGACAGCATTTTGAGTGGATGCAAAATTTGAAGCAACTGTATCAGCAGATTGTCTGTTTTCATTTATCAGGTTCATTAGTTCTTCAAATCTCTATTCTTGTCTGTCCAGTTGAGTCCTTAATTGTTGCATATCATGCCTCACAGTTCTTAACTCATTCAACACCTCAAATGGCACTTCACTGGTCATCCTTCCACCAGTAGCTTCATCAGCAGGCTCCTCAACATTGTACTGTGGCCTCTGATTGCTTACAACCACTGACCAACTCCTATCTAGACCAGCAGGATTAGGTCCATCATATTCCTCCAAAATAGGATCAAGGGCAGGTTCCTAAAAAATAGGTACAAATGCCTGAGGTGGATCAACAATAACATTTTCTTCTTCAGGCATCTGAAACTCCTCATCACTAAAGTCAAAGTCCAAATTTGCTCATCTCCTTAATTAACGGTGATCTGTGACCATCTTTCCCTTTTGTGGTCTTGTCTCCGGTGAGGCTCCACTACAAAGCTGACCTTATTAGCAACAACAGGGGTTTCCTCCAAACCCAAGGTTTGTTCCAACCTTTGTCCAGTCTTGTTTGAGACTCGGCAAACTGTACTCTCCTGTTCCAACCTTTGTCCAGTCTTTGTTTGTAGCCCAAAGACAACTGCACCTCCTCTTCAATTCTCTGTGGACTTGAATCTGACCTCATTATCCACTTGGAATCTTCCGCATGACCAATCTTGTGCGAGGATGATGGCGATTTTAGTAAGAATGCCCTCAAAGTCAAATCCATCTTGATATTCAATGGACTCTTCTGAACTGGCACTAGGTTCATTGAAATCAGTAACTTTTTCTCCATCCATATCTTCACTCTGTTCAGCTTTAGTTTGTGCAGTAGGCTCTACAACATGGAATGTAGAAGATTCATCAGCTAGCCTACCAGCACTCAAATTAATTCCTTCATTGATCAATGCCTCTAGATCATCCATGGTGAGATCCTGTAGATCCTCATCCATCTCACTAGTCTCTTGCCTCGGCGGAATTACGATCTCAGTGGGTTACCGCTTCATGATATCGGTGGCTTCTTGACCGGTAGCCAGGTTGTTGTTTCTCTAGCCACTCCCTTTGGCCTCCCCAGAAACATAGGGGTATCATCATCGAATCGATGAGTCATGCCATGCAGTGTAAACTTTGGATCTCTGAACATAATAGCTCCTCTTTTCTTTCCTTCATCCAAAAGATCCATCGGCTGGATTGCGGCATGCTAGTGTCTATCAAATCCAACAGTCGTCCACACCTAGTCGCTCAAATGCCCATTCTTCAAATCCACTCATTGGATCGGTGGTGGTTTCGTCTCTTGTAGAATCCAAACTTCCATCGAAAGTAGTTTTGCACCTTTTTGAAGTTAGGATCTACTTTGCCCTTTCTAGATGCCTTCTCATATGGCATAGATGGCTTTCTAATGGCGAGTTCGAGAGCTTGCCGACCTCCAAAAGCTTCCACAAGTAAGTTCATGGTTTCTTCAACAGATGTTCTAAAGTCAGTAGGTTGCTGAGGTTGTACATTTGTGCCTACTACTTCCATCTGTACCACACTTGGTTCCTCCTGACTTACATGCTCATCAGCAGGGTCAGCAGCAGACTGCTCTTCCCCCTGAGTTCTTGCCACATTTGCAGGGTCTTCAACCAAGTCTTCAATTACCTCTTCAACTACCACAGCAAGAGTTCAGTTCGAGTGGTTTGTTTGTGGTTCTTCGAAGAGATACTACAAAGAGGCTCGAGGTCGATGAAGATCTGCTGCATATCTTCAACAGATTGCTCAACAACAACCTGTCCAGCATCAGTAGACTTGACAACCTCTTCAGGTGAGGAGTCAGTAATCTCCACAGGCTTGATTATGGTCAAGGGCTCAGCCTCAATAGCCTCTTCTTCCTCTTCTACTGATGCTTCCTCTTGGATTCTTTGAGCTTCCAAGTTTTTTAGTTCTTTCCCTTTTCCATGTTTCTGTTTATGAATGATTTCTTTTCTCCTCTTGGAAAGGGGTTCATCATCTTTTTCAGCCACAGTAGACTTCCTCTTTCTACTGGCTTCCTTTTGTTGTTCCCTCAAGATTTCAACAACTGTTCTTCTTCTTAAAGCAATGGTAGGGTCGATAACCTCCACTGGACCTCGTGAGACTCGATGAGTCTGTGCCGTTTGCTTCTTTGTTTTCTTTGAAGGCTTTGAAACTTCAGTTATCTTCCTTGTATCTCCATCCTTTCTTTCAAAGCAACTTTCTTTGGTGCGAGAGTTTAATGATTTCTTTTTAGGTTGCTTGACTCGCTCACCACCAAACATCACCATCATCTCCACCATTATCATCATCGGCAGACTTCTCCAAAGAACCTCATCATCATCATCTACAGACCAGGAATAGCATAATCAATTTCCTTCTTATATCTAGATTGATTTATCTTTTCGAGATGCTACATCGAGGATTTCCAAATGATTCAAAGAGAGTCGAACCATCAATCCTAAGGGCAAGGCCTTGGATTTCCTCTTTCCCTCTTTTTCCTCCTTGAAAAACTTCTTCATATAGTGAATGAAGTAACCAGCCCAATCAAACTTCATGCTCCTGCAGATGATTATCATCAACTCTATCTTGGGTCCTGATAGAGTATCCATACTTCCAACTAGTCCAAGTATGTTTTTAGCAATGAGTTTGCTCAGCAGACTGTATTCACTTCCAATATGTTTGCAGTTGATGCCTGGAATGGATTTGATGGCTGCATTTGTTTTGATCTGATCAACAAACGCCATTCTGTCAATCCCATTGCTTGAGATTGGTGAGCCATTCACTACTTCATCAAATCCAAAGACTTCCTCAAGATGGGGGGAAACTTCAATTTCTTGCCCATTCACAAATAGATTTTAAATGCTTGATTCCTTCTGTATTTGAATGTTTCTCCGAGAACTGACAACATTTGTGTAAGAAATTGTCTCCAGTCTTATATTGAGCACATTCTCCAGACCGGCATATCTTCTTATTCTTTGACCAATGTTGATGGCCAGTTCAGTTCTGTTTGCATCCTCAACAAAGCCTCTAACACTTTGGCTTGATTCAATCTGGACATCAACCTTTTCCGCCATTTGTATGAGAAGAATAAGATGAAGAAGATTGATTCTCAAATCTGTGTTCACACAGTGTAGAAATCGCAATGATAAAGCAGATTTGCAAGTAGAGAATCTGCTGTGTGATAGCCCGTATAAATAGACAGTGATTAGTTGTAACTGTCAGTGCACGTACATTGATGCTTGACCACGATTAATCTGGATAAATGCTGTCTTGACACGTGGCCCCATTACTCCTCCATAACGTTTGTAACCGTTAGATCATGTTAACCATGGTAATAAAGGATAGAATAAATATCCCGCCAAACTGCTTTTTGACTTTAATAAAATTTGACTGAGTAACGTTCCATTCAGCAGGGTAATCCTCGGAGAGGTGGGCTCGGTGATCTATTTGATAAATAGGCTTTGGCTGACTCTTGACATAAGTACTTCATCGAACCTTGTTTTCTTCTTGTTTTGTTCAATTGATAATACAAGATGAAGCTTAATACCAATGATGATCGATCGTCAAGTGAGCTCACCCAACATGACAAAGACCAATCCCCTTGGCAACCTCATTTGCTCAATTGTCCAAACATAAGTACATGGAATTGTTGATACCAATGACTAATCTGCTAAGTGAGCTCACCCATCATAGCAAAGACTAATCCCCATGGTGAATTCCAAGATTACAACATGATCATCGATCAACTTTTATAATTCCAAGTTTAGTCCTTAGTTTAGCAAATCTTTCACTATCAAGTGGTTTAGTAAAAATATCAGCAAGTTGATCTTCAGTGGGGATGTATAGAACCACCACATCTTTCTTTTCAACATGATCTCTTATAAAATGGTGTCTCACATCAATGTGCTTGGTTCTTGAGTGTAAAACAGGATTTTCTGTGATTGCAATTGCACTTGTGTTATCACACATAATTGGAATTTCCTTTTCTTCAATTCCATAATCCCTTAATTGTTGTCTTAGCCATAGTACTTGTGCACAGCAACTTCCAGCAGCAATGTATTCAGCTTCAGCAGTGGAAGTTGATATAGAATTCTGTTTCTTGCTAAACCAGTCTATTTCCCATTAACTGACAGGTTCCTGAGGTGCTTTTTCTATCAATCTTGCATCCAAAGATAATCGAATCGAGTAGGATATAACTTTGAAGCTTCTTCCTTGGAATACCATATCCCTACTCCCAAAGTCTCTTTTAGATACTTGAGAACTCTCTTGATTGCACACTAAATGAGTTTCTTTACGTTTAGATTGAAATCTTGCACAAACACTACATCAAAGGATATATCAGTCTGCTTTGGCGAGAAGGTCTGCAGACGCCTATCATCCTTTTGTATAAGGTCCGATCAACATCTTTGCCTTCTTTATCTTCATCCAATCGATATTTGTACTCAGGGCTGAATTTTTAGTCTTTGTTTTCCATACCAAACTTCTTGACAATTCCTTGGTGTACTTGGTTTGATGAATGAAGATTCCATCTTTCATTTGTTTAACTTGCAATCCCAAGAAGTAAATCATTTCCCCCATCATACTCATTTGGAATTTGCTCTTCATTAGATTTGCAAACTTTTCACAAAGTAAATCATTTTAGAACCAAATATTATGTCATCCACATAAATTTGTACCAAAAGAGTCTTTGTCCCTTCACTGATTCTGAAAAGTGTCTTGTCAATAGTGCCTTTAGTAAAACCATTATCCACCAAGAATTGAGATAGAGTCTCATACCATGCTCTTGGTGCTTGTTTCAATCCATAAAGTGCTTTGTTGAGTCTATACACTTTATCTTCTTGATCTTTAACTTCAAATCTAGGAGGTTGCTGAACATATACTTCCTCCTCTAGAATACCATTCAAAAATGCACTCTTGACATCCATTTGATATACTTTGAAGTTCTTATATGCAGCATGTGCCAAGAATAATCTTATAGCTTCCAATCTTGCAACAGGTGCATAAGTTTCGTCAAAATCTATTCCTTCTGCTTGAGAATAGCCTTTTGCAACTAGTCTAGCCTTGTTCCTTACAATGGTACCAGATTCATCAAGTTTATTTCTGTATACCCACTTAGTACCAATGATATTTGCATGACTTGGCCTTTCAACTAGTGTCCAAACTTGATTTCTTTCAAATTCATTTAATTCTTCTTGCATAGCAATTATCCAATCTGGATCTGAAATTGCTTCTTCAACAACTTTAGGTTCCATTTGAGATAGAAAATAAGTAAACATTGCTTCCAATTGTCTTCTAGTCCTCACACCTTGATGTACATTGCCAATAACTTGTTCAGCAGGGTGATTCCTTAACCATTGTGGATTCTGATTATTTTGATTATCAGGAACCTCATCTTCGATAGAGGTCTCTGTAGCTTCTTCTCTGAGGGGTTATTGAGATCCTTGAACTACTTCAGTTGTTGCATCGATAACATTACAAAAGAGGTGTTCGTGCAGGGGCGATATCGAAACTTTTAAGTCATTGAATCTTTCCAAAACTTCAACACAATCTGGATCAGTGATTTGTTGATTCTCAGCAGGTTCACAATCTTCATCTTCCATACCAGTAAACTTAGGTTCATCAAACACAACATGGATTGTTTCTTCATGTTTTAGTGACCTTTGTTCAATTACTGAATGCTCTCATTTGATGAAGAATATCCCAAGAAAATTCCTTCATCTGATTTTGGTTGGAATGTTTTCAAATGAACTTTGTGATTCAGGATAAAACAATTACTTCCAAATTGATGGAAATAGGATATGTTAGGTTTCCTTCCATTCCAAACCTCATAAGGTGTCTTGACTTCTTGTTTCTTGATGTTCTGTTTTGTGTATAGCATCTTTGTATTATTGCTTCACCCAATATCTTTCAGGTAGCAATGCTTCACGAGATCCTTTGTTCTTCTGCTTCCTTTAAAGTCTTGTTTCTTCTTTTCAACAACCTCATTTTGCAAAGAATGACAAGTTGATGTAGTACACCATTACATTCACAATATTCTCTTATGACTTTGTTGAGAAATTCGATTACTCTGATCGATCTTATCTTTATTCTTGTTAAACTTTTCTCATTTTTAATCTCTTCAAAAGATTAGGCATGCTTTGAAGTGTTTCACTTTTCTTGTTCATAAATATTACCCAAGTGTACCTAGAGTAATCATCCACAACCACTAAGGTGTACTTCTTTCTGTTACACTTGTTGGAGTTATTGGTCCAAAAGATCCATATGCATTAGCTCCAACACTCTATTAGTTGATTGTTTGGTTTTTGACTTGAAGCTTGACTTTATCTGTTTACCCTGCTGACATGCATCACATATAGCATCCTTTTTGAATGTGATCTCAGGTAAACCAATCACCAGCTTCTTCTTCACCAACTGATTGATATCATCAAAGTTTAAATGATTCAACTTTTTGTGCCATAGCCAATTTAGTTCTGACTTGGTATGCACAATCAGGCAAGTTTCTGGAACTGCAGTAGACCAATCCACAAAATACATATTATGTTGTCTTCTACTAGCAAGTACAACTTGATCACCTCTTTCACCAATGACAATAAGTTGTTTTTGTCAAAAGTGACCTTGTATCCCTTGTCATGAATTGTCCGAGGCTCGATGAAGTTGTAGTCCGATCCTTCCACATATGCAACATTCTTGATTGTAAGTCCATTCCTCACAAGTGTGCCATATCCTCTTGTATATCCAGGTGTATTCTTGTTGCCAAAATTTACCCTTGGACCATCTTTTGCCACAAAGTTTGTTAAACAGTGCTTATTCTTTGTCATGTGTCTGGAACATCCACTGTCAAAGTACCAGACACCCTATAAAACAAAGTTAATGCATTTTAGGTACCCAAACATGTTTGGGTCCATAGTGGTTAGTGGCAAGCATGACCCTTGGTATGTTTCCATAAGGTCTTCTCATGAATGTGTCATACTTTGGTTCATACTTTGGTTCATACATGTATTCCACACATCCATAAGTTCTAACAGTAGGTTGTGTAGGAATCACATATGTTTTATGGCCTTTTGGTTTATAATGTTGTTTGAAGTGATTCTTGGTGTTAGAAGCATTAGTATAACCATTTGTTTCTTTGTCTCATTAGAACAACCCTGTAATATGGAGTCTCTTTGAGGTCTTGTGTAAGTCTCTCTGTGATCCCATTGCCTAGGTTTTACCCTAGTTGCATGGTTATACTTGTTGTTTCTAACAGTAGGTACAGGAGTATTCCAATCATCATCAGTGGGGAACAGTCTACCTTTCCCCCTGAGATAAGTATCCCTTGAATGATTAACATTTTTGGGTTTAGGATTCTTATCCTTGGAATATTTACATTTCTTACCCTTACGTGGTCCAATGGACTTGGTAGCAGTCCGCTATCAAGAGAGCTTAGAAGGCACAGTGATCTATTTTTAGATTTACTCTTTTTATTAGGAGTGTTGACTTCTTTGACTTACGATTTTGCTCTTGAAGCATTCTCATTGGGTTTTTCTTGCCAAAGCAACCTTCTTGGGAGTTGAATCTAGTGCAGGCACAAACATAGGACCAACCTCGGTACTAGGTTCGGTGACCTTCTTGGATCCACTCTTGTTAGAGTGTTGAGTTCCAAATCCAAGCCCCTGTTCGTCACCATAAGGCTTTCCAGATTTGTATGCGTGCGAGAGGAACCAGATGGTTCAAAGAGATTCGAGGGTGCTTTGGATGATCGATGAGGCTTACTGCGATTACGTCCAACATCTTTTCCTTACCTTTGAGAACCCTTAATTGACTTTCAATCTTCCAACTTCTAACTCAAGAGCTTCTTTTTCACCTTCACAATCTCATATAACCAGATTGTATTATCCTCGATTGATTAAGGATGGCATCCAAAGTCTCATTATTGTCGAATTTCTAGGATTTGAACCACAAGTTGATTCACAATCACTTCCAAGCAGGAGTATTGATAGATACTGATGTTGTATACCTCCTCGTTTCATCCATATTGGCCATCAAAGCATAATCTTCCATATCGCTAACCAAAGTCTTGTGTCATCCGATTCATTTCCTTTTGATTCAACTTCATACCCCGATTCATCTTCAAGCAACCATAGCCTTCTTGCCATGTCTTCTTTGTTGACTCTTGGTCTTGATGAGAGTCCGGACAATCAGTCTAAAATGTCGAGCTTCTTGCTGCGGTTGAAGCAAAGATAATCAGTTCCTTGCCTTGTTTTAACTCGGATGATCAAGGTTTGAAGTGTCCTGGTTTCTTGCAATGAAAGCCTGAGATAGTCATTATCTTTCTTTGGTTCTTCTTTCCTTCTTTGGTAGGCCTCTTTGTGAAATTTCTTGAAGGGCCCTTTCCGGTCTTCATCATCACGATTTTCTTGCTCGGTAGGGCAATCTGCTCTTGCATTTCATCCAGTGAGATCATCTTGTCCCTCGATGTTTCTTCTTGATGTGAAGCAGCCAATGCGATGGTCTTTGGCTCTTCCTTTTCGATCTCGGTACAAGCTTTTGCTAAATTCATAAGCCTTGAGATCGAAAACAATTTGAAGGTATCTTCTTCATGCAACTTTCTCATTTCTTCAATTGCAGATCACCTTCATTTTCCAAACATCTTTTGCGGTAGAGCTCCAAGATTTTGGTGTTTATTTCCTCTTTTGAATAACTTACACTCAAAGAGAGTAATTTCGTCCAAGATTGCATTGAATCTTGATTCCATTTGCTCAATGGTTTCATTTGGCAAAGATCTTGAACTTTTGAAACCTTTTTCAGGCTACACTGATTTTATTCTTCTTTATTGCATCAGTGCCTTCACAGATCAAATGTATCTTGTCCCAAAGTTCCTTTGCAGTTTTGCAATCTTTAACCTTCATGTACATATTTCTATCCAAGGTTCTATAAATGATATCAATAGCAATGTTGTTGAGGTTTGCTCTTTTTCATGCCTTCGCATTCCATTCTCTTTTGGTTTAGGAATGTACTCAGTTGTGTCACCCACTGTTACTGCCTTGGTAATCTCTTGTGGTCCATCAGTTAGTACATCCATCATCTCATCATGAGTTGCAGCAAGGTAAGCCTGCATTCGACGTTTATACTCATCAAATCTATCTAGAGAGCACATCAAAGATAGTTCTAGCATCTTGTGTGTTATCCATGATGCAAGTTTTGAAAATCAAGTAACTTGAAAGAAAGTTTCAAAGAATTTTCACAAGCACAACAAGTAGGATTTCTTGAGCGTAAGCACCGCTCCGATACCAATTGTTGGTCCTTCAAAAGGCTTTGGTTAAGTTTAGAGGGGTGAATAAACTTAACACTTAAAACTTTTGGAGTTAACAAGTCTGCAACCCGAACTTCAGCTGATACTACTTGATGGTCTGATTTGAGACCTCGAGACCTCTTTGATAAGCGATAAAGTCTGAGTTCATTCGATTCTTTGAATTTGTGCAGCAGAATAATATCAAAATTAAGCCTTTCTACTTGTTGTTAAGTATGATACCAAGTATTAGATACTCAGTGGTGTATGTGTGTGATTTTGATTTGCTAGATTCAGTAGGTTGATGTGTAAAATAAACTAAGTGCGAGATGTAAATCTTTGAAAGTAAATAGGCGATTTTATAGTGGTTCCAGGTGGTGTAATCCTGTCAGTCCACTCTTCTCCTGTGATGTTCGAGGAAATTCACTAGAGATCTTTGGTGTAGCTTTTACAAAGATTCCTAAGTTGTTTGTCCTTCACCAATAACTATGGCTTCACAAACTGAAAACTGGGAACAGGTAGGATTCTTTGCTCTGAGTCTTCCACTTTGGTCCTTGAAGGGTAGGATTGCCTCTTCACCACCTCACCACAAACAACGATCTTTCACACCCAACAGATGCTTCACTTTGTCTTGGCGAGGTTTATTATAAAATAAAGAGTGAATCAAGTAAATGATTGATTCAAAGAGACTTGATTAGGATGAAGTAATTAGCAGCTTGCAGGCTTCAAGTGTGTATGCTTGATATAGCTTGAATGTAGAATACACTTGAAGTAATTCACTGGATCAGTAGCTTTATGCTCAGTAAGTTCAGCAGGGTGTTTTTCAGCTCAGAGTTATCTCTTAAAGTTTATCCAAAATTCATCATCTTGTTTCTAAGTTGAAAGTCCTCTATTTATAGGTAGGAATGCATGTGACTTGTATTTGAAATTCAAATGTAACCGTTCCTTGTTTTTGTCCCATATGATTTGCATTCTGTCACTATTCATAGGATCGACCTTTGTCGAAATTCCTTTTTGTGGTCTGATCACATCCACCCTTTGACTTGTATCCAATGGATAAAAACATAAATCATCCCAACGTCTTTTTAATCTCAGCCTTTGATTTTCTTGATAAGTCAGAGGTAGTTGGATGTCCTTATCCATGTAATCTTCCAATATAATTTTAAATTGATCGAGGTATATATCAATGAGTTCATCGATGCATTGAAGTACTATCATCTATTTGAACAACAATTTGTTGTGTATCAAATGTAATGCAGCTGATTTCTTTTATCTAACTTTTATTTGTGAAGTTAGATTACACCTTTTTAATTATAACTAAGTTCCAAACATCATCCAACTTATGGAACTTAGACCTTCAACACAAGGTATATGTAATCAGTTTAGGTCATCACAGACTTGCCTAAATTCTGATTCCATATCCTTGACTTTAATTACTAAGTTTGATCCCTTAGCCTTCTGTAACTAAGTTTGAGCCTCGGCCTTCGGTCTTGATCTTGGCGGGTTCACGACTAGTCTCTTGACCTATCCTATCTACCCATCGACCTAGACTAGTCTCACGGTGAAGTCGGTGACCATTCTGATGCTTGTTTGATCAAACCTATTTATGAATCAAACTCTAATAAACCTATACAATTGATCTAGACATCTTTTTGCCTTTGCACTATAACAGCTAGTATGGCACTCATCATCAAAACTAAGAAATAAGTCCAACACTCCCTAACCTTATGCATTATCGTTCCATGTACAAGGAAGGAGCGGGTCAGGTTTATGACGCCAGGTTGAGGGAGTTTAAAGCCGGTGAAGACATTGGGGTCAAGTACGCCAGACGCCGCCCCGCTTCTCAGGGTGCTGCGCAAACCGCATCTTCAACAGAGCAGACCTGATTGTTTCTCCTTATGTTGTTAAAAACTTTGAAACTTTTTGCCCAAGTTCTTGTATTTGGCTTATACTTTGTGGTGTCCTGCCCACTATACTTTGGCTTTATTTGGTTTATTTTGAATTTAAATGTTCAAATACTTTCTATGGATGTCCCCTTTCCCCCCAGTATGGCATGCATTACTGACGGTTTGGATGACATACTAAGTTTTGATAAAATTCTGGCCTGACCTGCAGACATAGGAGGTTTGACTTTTGCAAACCTTCTGAGTATAACCTGACTCAGTTAACAACCCTGTCCTGGCCTGAGGACTCGGGAAGCTTGTGGTATTCAAGCTTTCGAGTCCCGACCCGCAAGCCTCGATTAAATTGCGGCACGACTGCGGACTTAGGAGGTTTGACTTTTGCAAACCTTTTGAGTATAACCTGACTCAGTTAACAACCTTGTCCTGGCCTGCGGACTCGGGAAGCTTGTGGTATTCAAGATTTCTGAGTCTGACCTGCAGGTCTCAGTTAAATTCTGGCTTGACATGCAGACTTAGGAGGTTTGACTTTTGCAAACCTTCTGAGTATAACCTAACTCAGTTAACAACCCTGTCCTGGCCTGAGGACTCGGGAAGCTTGTGGTATTCAAGCTTTCTGAGTCTGACTTGCAAGAACTCAGTTAAACGAAACATGTTGTATTACACAGATTGACAATGTATAACAGAAAATTATATCTTTATTAGAAATCAATGGTGTTTGATAACACTTTTTATTGAAAGTAACAACATAAATGAAAAGACAGAAACAAGCCTAGAATCGTCTCAGGCATAAAATTTTCTAAGGTTTGCTGCATTCCAACTCCGCGGTATGGTCTGGCCAATCACATTAGCTAGCTGGTAAGCACCTTTGCCATGAACCTTTACCACCCTGTACGGGCCTTCCCAGTTCGGGTTAAGCTTTCCTTGGGGACCCTGTTTGCTGACCTCATTCTTTCGCAGTACCAAGTCTCCTTCTTTGAAGTACGAATGTTTAACTTTAGATTTGTAGTATTGTGATATTCGCTGTTTATATTTCGCCATTCGGATATAAGCCACTTCCCTAGCTTCTTCCAAGTTATCCTTGGCGTGTCTGAGCTCGAGGTCTTGATCTGCGCTTGTATGGAGCTCGGTCCTCGGGGAGGGGAGCCCTATTTCAGCCGGAATAACTGCTTCACACCCATAGGCTAAGGCAAAAGGAGTTTCTCCGGTAGCCGAGTTTGGAGTCGTTCGGTATGCCCAAAGTATGTTGGGCAAATGCTCGACCCAGGCTTGTCCCTCTTCTTCCAATCTCTTTTTCAACCCAACCTTAAGCTGCTTGTTTGTCTGCTCCACTTGGCCGTTGGCCTGGGGGTAACCGACAGAGGTAAAGTGTTGGACTATACCCAGCTCGGCACACCATGACCTGACTATTCTATCATCGAACTGCGTTCCGTTATCTGACACCAGGATCTTGGGTATCCCAAATCGGCAGACGATACTCTTCCATAAAAATTTCTGTATGACTTTGCCCGTGATGGTGGTCAAGGCCTCTGCTTCCACCCACTTAGTAAAGTAATCAACGGCTACAACTGTAAGTTACCTGGTGCTCAGGGAAGGGGTCCAACCAAATCTACCCCCACTGGTAAAAGGGCCAAGGAGAGACCAAGGGGATCATGTTCTGTGCCGGCTGGTGAGACAAGTTATCGTGCACCTGGCATGACTTGCACCTCATTACCAGGTCGTTTGCATCGCATCGCATGGTCGGCCAATAATATCAAACAACGGCATTTGTGAGCCGATTGTCCGGGCTCTGCGTGATTACCACAAATGCCGAGGTGGATTTCCTGAGTAGATAGTTTCCTTCCTCTCGGGGTAGCACATCTAAGCCATGGTGATACAAACGATCGTCTCAGTAAAGGATATTATCGAAGAGAGCATATCCGCTTGCTTGTAGCTTTATCTTCTGGTCGAGCCTTGTCATTTGGCAAACTACCATGTTTTAGATAAGAGGTTATAGGGTCCATCCAGGTGGCTTGTTGGCTGATCGGTTGAACTTCACTTGGGATATAACTTGTTCGCCATTTGTTCCACCAGGACTTTTTTTATCTGAAAAGAAGTTAGATGCCAGTTTGGAGAGCGCATCGGCCTTTTTGTTCCTAGATCGATAGACCTGCTCTATCTGGAGTGACTTGAAGTTTTTTAGCAAAGCCTGTGCTGCTGCCAGATACTTTTTCATCGATTCCTCCTTTGCCTCATATTCACCTTTAACGTGATTGACTACCAACTGGGAGTCACTGAATACATGTAGGTTATCTGCCCCAAGCTTAATGGCTAGCCGGAGCCCGGTAATCAAAGCTTCATACTCCGCCTCGTTGTTTGTTGCCATGAAGTTAAGCGTAACGCATACGGGAATTCTTCCCTCTTGGTGAGGAGCAAAAGACACGCCCCGCTCCTTCTTTTCCAGATGCTCCATCAACGAAAAGGGTCCAGGTATCGACCTGGCCTGCTGGTTGTTCTTTCTCTATCTCAACTGAATTCCTTCGCCAATAAGTCCGCTAAGGCCTGGCTTTGACGGCGATTCGGGGTTGGTAATCCAGGTCATATTACGCCAACTCGATAACCCATCTGGCTAATCTTCCAGAAGTGTCTGGCCGTGCCAAGATCTGGCGTAGTGGTTGGTCCGTGACCACAGTGATGGAATGAGCTTGAAAGTATGGTCGTAACTTTCTAAAGGCGTGTACCAGAGCTAAAGCTAGCTTTTCCATGATGGTATACCTGACCTCCGGTCCATGTAAGGCCCGGCTTACATAGAACACGGGTGTTTGTATCTATCCCTCTTCTCTGATTAAGATCAGATTGATCGCCTCGTCGACCACCGCCAAGTATAAAAGCAGAGTTTCACCTTCCCGAGGAGACGTCAGGGTTGGTAGCTCAACCAAATATCTTTTAAGATCTTTAAATTCCTTCTGACTGTCCTTACTCCATTGGAAAGGGCTTGCTTTCCTCAGGATCTTAAAGAACGGTATAGCACGCTGTGCTGATTTGGATAGGAACCTACTCAGGGCGGCCATACGACCTGTTAGCCTCTGCACCTCCTTGATGCTTCTGGGTGGCGGCATCTGAAGGATGCAGGTTCTTAGATCAAAACGAGTTAGATCTACGCGCAGCGGATGGATCACGATTTATATATCACAATACATAATTAAAGGATTTAACTACTACAAGGGGGTTAAGATCATGTTACCAATAGTAGGAAGAGAAGCCAAGATCTTCCGATGTGTTCTCCAAACGGCGGTTGGTGGACACCCTTCTTGATACACGAACCTCCTCGATATGCAACACCAAGAAAAACTTAGAGTTTTTCTTCTTCTAAAACCCAAGACAAGAAAACTAATTATTTCTCTCCTTTTTCTAAGGTGGTCGAAATTTGCCAATGTTCTAAGGCTTGGGAGAACTCTCTTTATATAAGAGAGTAAACCTTGTCCTCCAAGGATTAAATAATTAAGAGATAATCATTACATTAATCCTTTATTTCAAATAAAAGATAAATAAAATGATTATCCCAAACAAATTAGGATAAATCATATTATTAACTAATATTCCATTAATTATCATTTAACAAATAAATGATAAATCACATGTCAAATAATTATCCAAGAAAACTAATTTTTCTCTAATTAAATGATGATATTGGCGCCACTTGTAGGGTTTACTAAGCCCACATAAAATGTCTTTTATGTGTATTATATTATTTAGCCCAACTAAATAATATCCATGCATATCAATTAATTAGCCATCCAATTAATTGTCACTGAGGCCCAAATAACAAGATTATTAGTCAATTATGAAGTCACATCGGGACCATGGACCTATAACCCAGAGTAGCTCCAATAATTAATTATTCATCGAACCGAATAAGTACATTAATTATTAATTCTCGGATTACGCCACCATAAACCCGAAACTGAACTCTACCGATTATAGATGTATACTTATACTCAACCCATAGAGTGAATAAGCGTCCATTGATATAATCACTACATACGGATTAACCCTCCATAGACTATCCATTCTGAGTGGGATATCTCCGTAAACCCGACACAAAATATCTTATCCTTATTTACCATTAACCCCCTGATGACCAATTAGTTCACATATCTGACTAGTGATCAATTAGTCTAATATGAACTCCCGGGATCGATCACTTTCTTAGGGCTAACAAATAAGGGGACTGTCTCTCTACTTCCCGCAGGAAGGAATGGATTCCATGTCTTTGAAAATCAGAACTACTCACTCATCTGGAGATAGTGCCAATGAGAAGTGGCTTGGAACACATATTTAAGTGAACCGTAACTAACACATCAAACACTACCCCGTGACAAGCAGCACCCTGTGATCACTTCAGGATTAAGGTTGATCCATATATGATCATCTAAAGATTTAATATGATTCCTCGATTACGGAATTATATCGAGAAATTCAGATTAATCGGTCCGATCTATATGAATGCCATCATATATAAATGCCCCACGAGGTACCCTCTACCGACAAATCCGGATAAGACTATCACACCCTAAGGTGTTCTCGGGCGCATTATTGGTGTTTTAATCAAGAGACCCTAAACTCGATTAAGTTCACCACGGACTACTGTTTAAGTATATCACTACTAACTCAATCCTCACGTGTAATCCATACACTTGAGTTAAGTGGTTACATCTGAGATATACTTAGGGTTTGCTGCAGATGTATACTATATAAGCACGAAGCAAATAAGATGAATAATAAAATCATCATTTATTAATTTAAAACAATTACAAAATTGTCTTTCGGGCACTACATCTAACAATCTCCCACTTGCACGAATGACAAGCAATAATTGTTTTAGAGCACACCCACTAACTACTACAACAAGAACTACAGCATCATCTTTAAGGCTTCAACCTTATCTGGGTTGGCCTTAATTCCTTCCTTTGAAATCATATACCCCAGGAATTTTCCTGACCTGACCCCAAACGTGCATTTCTTGGGGTTGAGTTTCATTTGGGTCTGCCTGAGTACCTCAAATACTTCTCGGACGTCGGTCATGTACTGATCCAGAGACCTGCTCTTGATCAAAAGATCGTCCACATAGACTTCCATGCATTTCCCGATCTGCTTCTCAAAGATTTTATTCACTGCTCTTTGATAAGTGGTCCCAGCGTTCTTTAATCCGAACGGCATGGTAACATAGCAGAAAGTTCCTTCTTATATTATGAATGCTGTTTTTTCTGCATCGTCTGGGTCCATTGCAATTTGGTGATAACCCTTATATGCGTCTAGAAATGCAAAAACTTCAAAACCGACCGTTGAGTCGACTAACTTGTCAATTTTTGGAAGTGGGTAGCAATCCTTGGGACACGCCTTGTTCAGGTCAGTGAAATCCACGCACATTCACCAGCTACCGTCTGGCTTTTTTACCAAAACCGGGTTGGCAAGCCATGTCGGGTAGAATACCTCTCGTATAATCCCGGCTTAGAGCAACTTCTCCACTTCCCTCTGGATAGCCTCCATTCTATCTTTTGCCAACTGTCTCTTCTTTTGCCGAATCGGTTTCCGGGTTGGGTGGACATGAAGCTTGTGCAGGGCCAGCTCAGGTGACAGGCCTGGCATGTCCTCTGTCTTCCATGCAAATACATCTCTAAACTCTTTCAATATTTTTACAAGTTCTGCCTTGAGTCGATCTGGGATCCATGATCCTATGTTGACTGACAGGCCTTCATGTTCATTTCCCAGATTTACCACCTCAATTTTGTCGTCTGAGGACCAGTTTTCTTCTTCATCTGGGAGCAATTCTTCCACATAAACCTGTTGCACCATCATCTTTCCATTAACGGTGGCCGTGTAGTAGCTCCTGACTGTTTCCACATCACCTTTAATTTCTGCTGTCCCTTGCCAAGTCGAGAACTTCATACTTATGTGAGCCGGGAAGATTACCGCTCGCAGATCTATCAGGGCAGGCCACCCCATAATGACATTGTAAGCTGATGGGGCCCTGACAACCACGTAATTCACCATAAGGATCCTGTCCCGAGGTGCTTTCCCAAAGGTGGTAGGTAGGCTGATCAAACCCATGGGATGGACCGGTGGTCTTGCAAATCCGAATAATGGAGATGAAACAGGTGCTAAGTCCGCATCTTTTAACTTCATTGACTGGAACACATTGTAGTATAACACGTTGACTGCACTCCCAGTGTCTACACAAATACGTTTCACAGTATGTTTGTTGATTACCGCCTCGATAACCAAACCTTCATTATTGATGACGAGGGGAAGGGGGTCACGAGGACCATAAAATACCTCCCCGGATAACCTCTGTCTCTTTCCTGAGTCTGTACTGGTAGGTGTCCGGTTGCCGCTTTTCTCCTCAGGCCGGGGTGGTGCACTCGGACCTCATGATATGGTGTTAATGGTATTAATAGGACGATTATCCGGCTGTCCCTCAGGTCCTGGAGATGGTTCCCTCCTTCGTCGATAATCATCCTTTCGGTCATGGCCGAAGTCTCTCCTCTTGTACTCCCGTCTTCCTCGAGGTTCTGGATTACGGGATCTGTCTATGACCTCGTCAAGTTTCCCTTCTATAACAGCAGCATCGATTTCCCTTTGTAAATCTCGGCATTGCTCTGAATCATGACCAATGTCTTCATGAAACTTACATTACTTGGTCTGGTCCCTTTTTTCCTGGGGACCCCTCATAGGGGGTAGAGTGCGGGCAATGCCTTTTCTTTGCATTATCGTGAGAACCTGCTCGCGTGATCTGTTTAAAGGGATAAAATCCCTTTCTTGAAAGGCCCCTTTCTTCCCGAGACGGTCGGTTATAGGTGCAGCTACTCGGTCCCATACTGGTTTGCGCTTTCTGTCAGATCTGTCATCCGCCCTCTCTTTCTTAGGAGCTTCCGATTCCCTCTTTAGGCGGTTGGCCTCCTCACCCTGACAGTGTTTGTAGGCTAGATCCATACATTCGTCCATTGAATTCGGAAGTCGGCCATTTAGCTTAGCGTACAATCTACCTTCTCGTAGGCCTGCTACGAAAGAGGTGATCAAGAGGTGCTCTTCCGCATTCCCGACCTGCCTAGATTCCTCATTGAATCTTTTCAAGTATTGCAACACGGTCTCGTCCTTTTTCTGACGAATGGTAAGGAGGTAAGTGACATTCCTCTGGAAGGGTTTGGCGGTGACAAAAGCTTGCAGAAACCTTCTTGCCAGGGTTTCAAAATTTTCTATGGACCGGGGTGGTAATTTCCGGAACCACTCACGAGCCCTGCCCGTAAGTAAGGCCGGAAAGGCTTTGCACTTCATCTCTTCAGCTGCACAATCCAAGTTCATGTGTGTCAGGTATTGGAAGAGGTGGTCTTGGGGATCCTTTGTTCCATCATATGCTTCCAGCTTGGGTATCTTAAACCTCTCCGGGCGTGGGTAATTCAAGATCTGCTCTGAGAACGGTGATTTGATTGAAAGAGAGTCCGTTTTCTTACCCAAAATTCCGTCTAATTCCGCCCGAGCAGCCTCCTGGGCCTGAGCGTTAACCTGCTTTTGTCGTGCATTGGAGGTGGAGGATAAGGTTTCTCCTCTATCTTCTTTATTCGCCAAGTTACCTTTAGGGTCGTTATTTTCTGGTACTTCCTCTTCCCGCCCTTTTAAGGCTAGACCCAGCACGCTTTTGAACGCCGGGACATCCAGATTACGTAATGCTTCCAACAGAGCCTTGTCCCGGATCTGCTAGTACTTCTTCCTGGTTGGTTTGTGGTTGGCTGGTGGTAGCAGTTGAATCTACCTCTCCGGCGTCTCTAGCTGCCGCTGTCTGAGTCTTTTTTCCGGTATTTTTCGGTGGTGCCATCGCAGTCTCTTGATTGAATCGTTAAAAAAGAGACCCTCCTTCTAGCACCAATTGATGATGTCGGATATCACCTTATAGATCCAATTAACCTCTAGGACGATTCAAGCAAGAACTAAAACAATGGGGATTGTGATTTGTGTAAGATTAAGACTGAGCCTGAGAGTTAGTTCCTCTCAAGTTGCCTACGTATCCAATAGTGAAATTGGAATCAAGTCATTCGTAGTTCTTAGGGCTGATTATATAGGGAGGCGTCTCACCCCTTTTCTTGTCAAACAAGTCATAGAATCCTTAAACCCTAAGGATCATCACGTGTTTATCTCTGACAAGAGATAATTATGATTATATTCGAATTATGGGATTTCCTTCCGGTGATCCAGGGATTCTCCTATAATATAGGCGCACGTGTTATTTACCACTTAAGGAAAGAGCCAGTCGGCTTTTGATGGGCTCCTCAGTCGTCTCTCGACTGCAGCCAGCGGCCCTACCTCCAGACTTGGCCGAGCTGCCCTGGAGCGCCGTAGTCGGGAAGGATATGGACAGACCTCCCTCCTGGGGGTAGGGTCTTACTATTCCTGGGGGTAGGGTCTTACTACTGCGGGGCTCCTGGCCCTAAAAGCTTCCTTCCTATATCTCTCGGTTAACCTTGAGGTGTTATAAAGGTGACACGTGGCCAGGTCTGTTTTCACCATCGTCAAATTAGATGATACTGGCAACATGGCGAAATAATGCAAAGTATCAAACCTCAAACGTATCTCTCATGGTGTCTGCACCACATCAAGATAGAAACACGAAATCACTACAGTGAAAGGCCAAAATATCGTGTGTAGGTAACAACAAGCATGAGGATTTAAATCATATAAGAAGATCTGGGGATGATACAAAGCAAGACGAATGGAACTCGCCACTCAACAAAATAGATTAAAAGATATGCGATAAAATGAAATCATCCACATGCTAGAAGGTAAAAGTCAACTGTTGAAACACAGACGAGAAACTTGTAGTTTAAGAAAGATAAAACAGAAGCAATGCAAACATAATGTATGACGGAAATCGATAAAACACAGAAACAATAAAAACAGTGATTTAACGTGGTTCCCGGCGTTGTGCCGACTAATCAATGGACAGAAAATAAGATATTTTATTATGCACAAAGTTACACGGTATTTCACACACTTGTGAAATTAACACTCTTGAAAGACACACTATTGCATTGATTACAACATTGGTATTTATAGGCACAAATCCCAAACTCTGACCGCCAAAGATCTTTGTCGGAATTATCAGAAATACCCCAGATGTGGACCCCAGCTTCAGTTTTTATCCACCAGATGAAACTCAGTTCAAAACTGACTCTCCCAGACTTGTAATCAAGCTGCATGAAGTAGAATCGAGCTATACTTAGCAAAACTCGATGAAACCAAAATCGATCACGACTTGTAAGAAACTCGATTTGCAACTTCATCAAACTGACTTTCACATGGCCCGAATATACTTCATTTGATTTTTGTGTCATTCAACCGAAAACATCAATCATTCCACCAAAATTAAATCATTCCCTCATTTTCTCCTTCTTTTGTAATTATTTCTCTGTTGAATATACATTCGCTTAAATTTTAAGCTATTGAATGTGTCAAGATTGGGATTGTCTCTTTTCAACAAAGTAAACAGTGGAAAGCAAGCTAGTTTGTTTAAACAATTGATGAAGGAAAAAAGTAAAGAACATGTTTACTTTTGAATTCCATAGCTAAAGTAGTTAAAAGTGAGGATTGCTTGATGCATATGCGTGTTACATTCCTTTTTTGGCCGCCAATTCTATGCCCTTTTCCGGAAGTGGAAAAGGATCAACAAACAAGTCGGGCGGACCATTCCACTTCTTAAATAACCGACAGCTTCAACATTACCTTCCCACTCCAAATATAAATATTTATTATTACGAAGGGCAATCATACCGGTACTTATCCATTACAATTTTTCTCAACACTTTTTATCGTTATTGACTAATTTAATTTATCTCTTATCGATTGATATGTTAATGAAATGCACTTGGTGCATCGGCCTAGTGGTTAATAGGCTATAACCTGATAAGGTGACCGGGGTTCGAGCTCCGTTTGAGGCAAATGTATGCGTGTGTAAAATCTTTCGTTTTCGGAAAAAAAAAAAAAAAAAAAAAAAAAAAAAAAAAAAAAAAAAAAAGAGATATGTTAATGAAATGTGGAGATGAATAATATTTCAACGTTATAAATATTTTCATTTTAATCATTTTATCAATGGAAAATTAGGGATAAGGACACAATCTGAAATATTTTTAAGAATATGACAACTACTACATATTTTTACGAGGAGAAGGACAATCGCATAATTTTTATAGCGAGAAGGACAAACAGTGAATCCCGAAAATCAGTGAATCTCCCTAGTGAATCCCGAAATCAGTGAATTTCGATAGTGAATTTCGACAGTGAATCCCGAAAATTAGTGAATTTCGACGATGAATTTTGAAAAATAGTGAATTTCGACAGTGAATTTCGTCAGTGAATTTCGAACACAAGTGAATTTCGACAGTGAATAAATAGTTTTGTCCTTTATGCAAAAGTTTTAAAAGCGTCATTTCTACTCGATTGATGAAATATTTCATCGCCTCCTCATTCCCCCTTTTATCAATTATCATTAGTCATTGTATTAGTCAAAGGATTACATAGGAGTGCATTTTTAAGGGTAAAAGATGTTTTATTAGGCCTAATCGGCTAAGCAAGCACAAGTACATCGTTGGGAGGGAAGAGCCCCAAGTAATAAGACCTCTCGTAGATAAGCCCGGCAGGCGAGAAGATAGGCATGCTGTTGCCGCTATGTTTTAAAAAAGAGAAAGAACAAGAGGCAAAGGTCTTGGCTATACTTAAGCGATTCTTTGGCTAGTCAACCAAGTGATCAAAGGTCGGTAGTCGGCGATTTGAGGCGTTGAATGCGAGGATAGCGAATCATATTCAACTATGACTTTGCAGAGGCTCATAGAAGATCCAACAAATTAAAGAGGGTTTGGAGGATGGCCGATGGCTCGAGAGATTCCACGTCGAGGTTGCCTTGTATTCGTTGTGAGAGGGATCAGAGGTTTGTACCATTGGCATCACGATAATAATTCCCACAACACTAGCGTTATCAAAAGATGACGCGTCAGTATTGATCTTATAGCACCCTGCATTTGGGGGGACCTAAGTGGCGGACCAGTTGGTGCTAGGGTTATGTGAGAGCGGTGTACGTCCATGTGGCTGTAATATACTCCACATCTTCTTTTTATGTGCCGATTATGAGACTCCCAAAACTTTGATGCACGCTGTCAAAAAAATATGCACACCGCGATTTCCATATATATATATACCGCATGGTAGTGACAAAGTGAATCCCCCCTCCCCCAATAATAAGGCCTTTAGGCCAGCTTTCGTCCAAAGTGAAAAAATAAAAATAAAAATAAAAATAAAAATAAAAATAAAAATTTCGGGTCACCATGGTCTAAGAGTGCATTTATTATAATCACATTATATATGTTTATTTATAGTTCAATCGAAAAAATGGCATGTGTTTTGTATCATCTTGAAATTTATTAGTAACGATCTAAACTATAGGCAGTGCTAAAATGGTCACAAGACGCTCGGCACGTGCACATCTCGTGATCAAATACACTCTACAAAACAGCTGCATCACATAAAACTATAAAAGAGTGGAAGTTTAAAAATACATTCATCATAACTGCGGAAAACAAAACAATCATTGATTAACAGAGTTGATCAGACTCAAAAGTGAACGAATGAAACATAAAACTAGAAATCAACCATATCGCCGTTCTGGCTCCTACTGTAGCGTCGAAACAAATATTTCTCGTTCAATAATAATGGTTTTCAAAGTGGACAAAAATCCATGTTACATCATTTTTGTTTCTAAGCCCCACCACACTCCCTTTATGTTGCAGTTTAAATGGTTTTTAATATAAGATAGCACATTTGTGTAGACATTTCTACGAATAATGTTTGTTATTAACAATACACACACCCATACAAAACATACTACTCCATTTACAAGAGAAAAAGTTACAGAATAATTAACATGAAGAAATAATCTTTACCCCTCTAATCTTTTAAAAGGCAATGAATTGAAGTACAATATTCCTCTAAACAATTTCCAAGAGTAAGAAAATTACAATTACAATCTAGCATCTAATGCACATTTTTGTCTGATAACAGACTGTCTGCTTCTAATGACACATCATTAATGGACAAAATTGCTTCTAAATTACTAGCTTCTTCTGTCTTCTTGCTAGAATCTGAATAAACTGGTAAAATTGCTTGTGGGATTACTGAAGAAGAAGATGATGATTTTGTTAGCTCTTTAGCTCTCTTAACTTCAAGAATCCAATCAGTTTTGCAAAGAACATAAATCATCAAGAATGCACATGAGGCCTGTGCAGCAAGCAAGCCAAACCAAAGACCAGTGAACCCCATATTAAAAACAAACCCCATGACAATAGCCACTGGCATTCCAATGAAATAAAATGACCCTAAATTTATATTAGCTCCAACTTTAGGCCTTGCACTTCCTCTCAACACCCCACAACCAGTAGTTTGTGGGCAATTCCCAAGCTCGCAAATCCCGGCAATCGGTAGCATAATCGCCGTAAGTTCAAGAATCTCAGCATCACTTGTGAAAAACATACCCCATCTATGCCTCATCAATATAGTGAAACACATTGCACCAAGGCCTAATCCAACTGCACAAATAAGTCCGATGATCATCGATGTACGTGCTTTCGAGGGACGATTGGCACCGAGCTCGTTTCCCACTCGTGTAGAGACACCTAGGCTGAGAGATGAGGGAAAAACATAGACTAAGGATGTTGTCTGGATAAGGATACCCATTGAAGCAACAGTTGCTTTTGGGTTCACTAATAACCCACAAAGGATTATCATGAATTCATACCACCACCATTCTAAGCAAACAGAAATGCAAGTGGGCACTGCTAAACAAAGCAAAGATGACCACCCTTTAAGGCAGTCAATAATGTTAATGCTAGGAGAAACCCAAGAATCTTTATAGACTTTTGATAAGTAGATGAATGTGAAAACAAGAAGGAAAAGGTTTAGATTAGTCAACACCATTGCAATGGATACTCCTGCAATTCCCATGTTAAAGTAGTTTACAAGAAGAAAATTCAAAGGTATATGCAGAAGACCTGATATTGCTGAACAGTAAGTTAAAGGTAATGTGATGTTTTGAGTCCTTAAGTATATTCTTAAAGGATGTAAAAGGGATAGGAAGAAAAGGTCGGGAATAGCGAAAACGATGAAAGTATGCGCCATGGAAGAGATTTCTTGGTCTTGACCACACCATAAGAGGATTCTTTTCATGTTAAGCCAAAGAAAAGAAATGGGTAGAGAAATTGAAAGAAGAAGAAGGACTGTTCTTTGTAAAGTTAATCCAAGAATCTTCATTTGTTTAGCACCATAAGCTTGTCCACAAATGGGCTCCATTCCCATAGCCAAGCCAGAAATCACAGAGTAACCAGTAATGTTAGCAAAACCTATAGCAAGTGAACCTCCAGCAAGCTCAAGCTCTCCAAGATATCCCAAAAATAGCATGGAAATCATGGTTCTTGAATACATTACAAGTCCTGTAATTGCTGTTGGGCCTGATATCTTCCCCATTGCTGTCACTTCTTCCATAGCCTAAAAACCAAGGAAAAAAACATGCAATTCATGAGACATAATTCAGAGTATTCAATATGTTTTTGGAACGTATCTAATACTATGTATCTAACATGCTGGCCAGCATGTCGAAGTTCAACACGAAAAGTGCTGGAGGTTCCCTTAAAAGAAGGAGTTGCTATATATTAAATCCCATCATATATATATTAAATCCCATTTTTTATTTTTATTTTTACCTCTTTAGGGGTGGGCCATCTATGAAGATCATCACCATCTGTGTAAAGATCCATGTTTACATTTGCCTTTCCGAGAAGGGTTTCGTTAGAGGGTAGAAATGAAGATGGAGAAGATGGGTTTTGGTTACACATAGTAAAAAGTAGCAAGAAATTAAGAAAGAGACCTTCAATGAGGATTTTGATTATAAGGTTGAGACTTGAGAATGAAAAAAAAAAAAGAGATATCTTTTTGTTTTGTTTTTATTTTATTTTAAAGGGATTGCTGGGATTTGTTTTGTCGTTGTTGGGATATTGGTAGTGGGGATTTTGGAGCCAACTTAGAGGTGTATATATATGCATGGAATAATTGGACAACTCTGCTACCTCTAGACGTGTCGAACTTTTGAGACTCAAAAATGCTGTGAAAATCGACTACTAAAGCATTTGGAGATAAATGGTAGGGGCCGGCCTTTCTTTTCAACCAATCCCTTCCCTTTAGAATTCTTACATGTATGTGTCCACAGGACATACCCAAGTTGATAAGGAGTTTGGATGATTAATGCGGTCTGGACATTAAGTTGAAAAGTGGAGATTCGAATCCTGTAAAGAGGGATTTCTTTTGGTTCTTTAATATAAAAACAAACGATATTTCCATGGCTGAACTTTGCGATTAATATATCCACTTATCCCGTAGAATAGGAAAATGAAAACCCTTAATGTTGGGGTTCAACATTTTTCAAGAATGATCTGGTGGCCGTGACCCAACAGTTCTACTGTATCATGAACTAAATGTATATATATAGTAGCTAATGCTCTTTGGTCATTAAGATTAAAAAATTGGGTTGCGCTATATATATGAAAGAGTATACAATAATGATGTATTTAGCAAGTCAAGTCGCATGGTCTAATAATGAAAATTCTGATTAGTTGATAATATTCTGGTTATTGGTAAGAGCAGCATAACACAATTGCAATGTCATTTTGCATGAAAAGACTCTAAACATCTTGCAATTACATTGCATCCGCTCACAATTCTCATCCCCATTATAATGCATGAAAACTTTAAAACCACGTTCAATGTTATCATCAATTTGTCACCTAAATAACAAAAAGATCGAGATACTATGGGTATAAGAGTTTTGTCACGACGACTGACACAACACTTTTGCATTTTTAATTGAAAAATGTTTGTGGCACTACAAAAATATGCACAACATGTGTCATAACATTCTTTTCTACCTTTGATTATTATGGGACCTATTTGAATCAATATGTCTCACATCATAATCAAGAGAAAAGTTTACGTCACAACAAAATGTGCACTACAAATGCCACAACACTATTATCCAACCTTGATTTTTGAGGAATCCATTTGAATCAATATGTCTCACATCATAATCAATGATCCACATGTGTGTTGTGCACTTTGTTGTGGTTATTTTTGTTGTGGGATTATCACTACTCCATTGTCAATGGTCCATAAATTAATGTGTTGTCCACTTTGTTGTGGTCATTTTTGTTGTGGTACTATCATTACTCTTTTTAGTTATAGAAGGCCTACATCAAAATCACTAGATAGTATATTGTAATTAAGGGTGAAAGGTGTGTTTTGTATCGCAACCATTATGCACGTAGCATTTCCCCAATACACAACGAGAAAACAAAAAATGGCGGTACAGGATTTTTTATGGAGATGGAGGTGGTACAGGTAGAGCACTTGAAGAGAGAAATATACACAATGATAAGGGATATGGGTAAAACAACATACACAATTTCAACATATAGTTTATCACTGCGTAAAATTAGTCATTGCGTTAAAATCTCATCTCTTTGGGCGCACTTGAGACTGTTGGATATAAGTACACAGATGTGGGTGAACTTTTGAAAGTTATTAAAGGTGCTTTGGTGTTATGAAAACTTGCAGGTCTGGCAATTAGTATATTATGCAGGGTTCTACATTTATTGGCACTTCAACAATCTTTTCATCGTCCTGAACAAAGTTAGATATTACAAAATATCGTCCGGTCGTAAATTTCAACCAGTGCTAGGACTTGTTTGACATTGTTTGATGGTGTGGAGCTTGTGGAGAAATAGTAGTATTACAATTTCTGGACGTGAGACATCAGTCCCAAGGTGGAGATTTGTTAAGTAGAGGAACAAAAATCCCAGCCGACATTAGCCCATTATAAAATAGGTTTACGCCTATTTATTCTGATGTACCATCTAAAGCAAACTCTCCATTGCCTTAGCCTATTTTTGCTTTGGTGACTAGGCTTCATGCTAGTTTTATCTTTTGCATTTCTTCACTATAATAATATTCGCTCTTTCGCTTGTGGACGTAGGTCACATTATTGACCGAACCATGTAAATATGATGATTTGTCTTTTTCCTTTTGTTGGTTGTTTTGGAATATCTTCGTTAAGGGCTGATGATCGGGATTGTTTTCCTAACGAAATTAGATACTAAATTGGCCAAATCTTATGAAACATTCAACGCAACTTCTCTAAGATGTGACCCATTTCGGTAGAGCATTAATTTGTTTTGAGTAGAAAATGTCGCAAGTTCAAATTCTATCAAGTTTAGTATTGTAGTTAATATAGGTGTGTACTAACTCAGAATAATCATTGTTTCATTCAGAGAATAATACATCACAAAATTACATCATAAATGTTGATCTTTTCCCCTTTCACAAGACACCAACATAAGATGATGACAAGTGTCAAGACGCCTGTCAATGCAATCACTAGGGATAAAACAGGCAAAACCCAAAATATAATAAATCATCTAATGTCATATTTTAATATACTCCCTCAAACAAAAGTGATGTCAACCACATTGAGTTGTCTCTAAGAAAAGATAATTTGGTGTGAGAGAGGCTTAGTAAAGCAGTCAGCAGTTTGATCATTGGAAGAAATGTAGCAGATTTTAAGGATATTTCTAGCTTCAAGATCTTTGATGTAATGAACATCAAGTTCATTGTGCTTGGTCCTAGAGTGGAAGACAATATTATAGGCCAAGGAACTTGCTACAATATTATCACACCAAGTGATAGGAGTGGAGACCATTAGATGTGCATCTCAGACAATAGAGACATGATCCATTAGATATCAGAACCTACATTTTCAAGAGATCTGTAGTCAGACTTTGTGCTATATCTAAAAACAATATGATGTTTGTTGGAACTCTAATACACCAAATAGCCACAAAGATATACACAATATCCAGCAATGGACCTTCTGTCATTGGTATTGTAGCCTAGTCTGCATAAGAATAGGCTGAAATATGAAGGCTAAAATCTTACTTTAAGTGAAGACCATGGTGAAGTGTACCCTTAATGTATCTAAGCATGCGTTTGAGACACTGCCAATAAACCTCTGTTGGTGCTTTCATGAATTGAGCGAGAAAACTAACATCAAATGAAAGACTTGGTCTTGTGAGACTGAGTTATTGCAATGATCCGAGAATGCTTCTGTATAAAGAAGGAGTTGTTATTAAAGATGATTTTTTGGAATATTGATCTATAGTGGTGGACATAAGAGTGTGACATGGTTTTCTCAGTAGATGTGTAACTATATGGATGATGTAAGTATAAAAGCATTACATCTCCGTGAGGCTTCCATGCCAAGAAAGTGACTAAAGGAAACAAGATCCTTCAAAGAAAATATTGCATTGAGTAAAGTGATAAACATCTTGTGAGATCTTTGTTAGTATCTGTAATTAGTATATATGTCATCAACATATATAAGAACATAAAGTGACTTAATGTTTTGAACATGAAAGACAAATAGTGAAGGATCAACCATGATCGAGTAAATTTCCACTTGATCAATTGAGACTTGAGCACCTCAAACCATGCCCTAAGGGCTCGTTTGAGGCCACAAAATTCCTATTTAAGGCAATAGACATGATTATGTTTTGTAGGATCAACATAACCATTAGGTTGTGGTATAAAGATCTATTCAACCAAATTACCATTGAGAAAAGAATTATTAATATCCAATTGATGAAAATGCCAGATGTGAGAGACAACTATGGAGAGGATGACCCTGATGGTGGGAGCTTTGGCCATTGGACTGAACGTTTAAAAGTAATCAAAGCTAAGAGTTTGAGGAAATCCTTTGGCCACAATCTTGCCTAGTGTTTTACAATAGAACCATGGGATTTAACTTGACTTGAAAGATCCATATGTTACCAAGAAGAGTCTAAGCAGGTGTGGGAGGTACCATAATCCATGTGTTATTGTATCAAAGTGTACTATATTCATCATTCGTTGCATGTTTCCAAACTGGTTGCTAAAGAGCATCATACACCTTTGAGGGTTATGTAGGATATGGTGAAAATTCGGATTTAGCAAGATATATTGGACATGTGCAGATGGAGATTCCTATAAAGAAGATGAAGGATGAATATTGGTAGAATGAGAGGAATATGTGGATCCAATAGATTAGCGGTGAGTAGATTGTTGAGAAGAATATGAATGATGAATCTAGATGATGGAGAGGGAGGAGTAGAAGCTTGAGGAGAAGGAGGAGCATGAGAAGATGTTTGTGTTGGTGTGGAATTGATTTTTGGATCAAACACTTACTATTGTACTAAAAGCAATTGTTGATAGTAAAGGTGCTAATATATCTCTTTATACCACACCCTTGCAGCACCACGGTTCGAACCCCCGCAGGCGGGCGAATTACTGGCACCCAACAATCTTCCCAGCACCTATCAGCCGCAACTACGCAGACCTATTGCCAGGATTCAAAATCGTGACCTCACTCTAATACCAGTTGTTAGGACCAAACGCTTACCATTGTATTAAAAGCAATTGTTAATAGTAAAGGTGCTACTATATTTCCTTATACTACACCCTTGTTGTGCCATGGTTCGAACCCCTACATGCGGGCAGGATTGTTGGTGCCCAATAATTGAGATGAAGATGTTGAGGTAGGCATGGGAGGGGATGCAACAACAAATTGAGAAGTTCAGAGAACAATGAGAGTGCCAAGAGTCTGTACGAAAGGCTCGTTCATTAAACTTAACATCCCTTGAAATGTACATTCTGCCAATATAATGATCAAGACATAGACGAACTTTGTGATAAGGACATAGACCTAGGTAGGTGCACTTAAAAGCGTGAAACTAAAATTTACGTGTGTGATAGGGTCTAAGGTAGGGATAACATGAGAGCCACACACTTTTAGGTGAATGAAGTTTGGTGACTTATGAAATAGGGTTTCAAAGGGTGATTTGTTGGAGAAGATTAGTTGTCAGGTGTGGTGTCTGAAATACAATTTTACTAATTTGTTTTCCGATTAAGAAATGACAATTTTATTATCATCATATAATTTGCTGCGTACTTATTTGTAATATGCCACTAAAAACCTTAATTAAGTATCATATGTAGCCATATAACTTAGTGTGTGTCACACGGTAGGATTATGTTTGTGGTGATACACTTAAATTGTTTATATGTGGTGAACTTAATAAAAGTATGAGGTTTATTGTTTAAAAACCACCATTAATGCGACCACGACACTTTATGGTGTGACCGTCTTATCCGGACCGTCGATATTTGTAATCTAAGTTGAGCAATTATATATGAAGTAGTCATATAAGACTGGACCATATAATTACGTGATGGAGAAATCTTATTAAACCACAAGATGGTCATATATGAATTAACCTTTGATAACGCCGGATTTATCACAAACGTGTTTAATTGATTTTAAAGGGGGATATCTATCTAAGATATTAAATTTCTCCGGTAATTAGATGGTGTTGTTCAAGAACTATATGAAGGTGCTCAAGAACAAGGTGAAGAAAATATGAAGATATGAGAAAACCAAAGCTACTGACAAATTGACCTAGGTTGTCTGCGTTCTTTATTAATTAGTCGATCCCGCTGGTTCAAGGTACAAATGCCTCTGTTTACAGAGACTAAGAGTCGGCGGTTACAAAAGGCGATAATTAAAAGTAATTAAAGCAAAAATAACTACAAGGCTGCTGGGTGAGCTTGATCATAGCCGATCTTTGGAGTGCGGCGCAGTCGGCCCCCAGTGCTTTGTGTTGAGGTGGAGGTTTTACTGATCGACGCTCGTTGCCTGATCAATACTGAGAATCGTAAAGTCCTAAGGCGGGATGGAGTAGACTCAGTTTGGTCTGGCTTATGGATATTGGCTTGGCTGAGGCCTTATCCTTTGTTGGGCATATGTGAGTTATTACACTTTCTTCATTTTGTAACGCTCAACTTGTCGAGCATGACGAGACGAGCACAAAAAATTTGAATGATATTTCAATGTAAAGTTCAAACTATTAGTATTCATTCACTCTTAAACGTGTTTGATTACGCTTTATTATTGCTCCATTACACTTTGGTTGTTTATTACACAAAGTAAACAAGGTCGCAAACCCAATGTGCAAACCCCGCCCATACGACAAAATAAGTATGCATTGACAGGGCGGTGAGTAAATGTGGTTGCAGAGATCAAAACTTCGGGCTCGACATTCGCAATCTTAAGGAAAGGCTCTAAGCAAAAAACCCGACCCGCAACCCCTGCCCAAAACAAATTCCCCATCGACCTCGTCACCTACAAGACCAGGCGATTGTTGGCATGAGGCGGTGAGTAAAGTGGCTGCAGGAGAAAAATCACATTGATCGAATCAAGAACGATCGAGAAAAATTCGGAAAGGTCCTAAACAGCTTTCAATAGCAAACAATGCAAACCGGAACCCCACCCAACTGCAACACCTCAACAAACTCGGCGCTCGTAAGACCAAGCAATTGTTGACGTGGCCCGGTTAGCAAAGCAGCTGCAAAGATAAATCATTGGCGAGATCGTCCCTTTACCGAATCGATCTCAATCACCCCAAGCATGCGAGCAACATAAGAGGTACTACACGTAATGTTTGGACTCGGGTCATGGCATTCATTCTCTCATTTCTGACGTGAATGATTACGCTTTCTTATTTACAAAGACTCACCCGCCGAACACACCAGGCGAGTTCAACAAAGTCAATTTACGATTACCCTTTATTCGATTTATAGCTTTGGTCATTTTTCACACAAAATGCATAGATTCGACATTTGTTTCCGAAAAGCTAGCTCTCACCACCGTCAATCTTGCCAAAAACAAGGTGCCAAAAACATGGGGGCACTATGCTACATCAGTTCGACACACAACGAACTCAAAAGTTTGGAAATTTTTTGGCAAACACACAAGTCAAATTCGAAGCACATACAAACCCACAATAAGACATGATATAAAGCCAAGCTCAAATATATGTAACAACAATTATACAGAGTATCAGCGAAATGCATGGCCAAAAGTAAAATAAAAGTTATTACAGATAACAGATCAAGTTCAAAATATAGCGGCGATCAGAAAAGTTTTTACAAGCAAGATTATTAAAAATAAATCATTGAGCAGGATTGGCCGACTGATCTTGAGCGGACACCTCAAGTCGCTTTGGCACTAAGAGCATATCGTCCAACAGCTGCGCATTCTCCACAGACTCTGCTGGAAGCAGGAAAGAATGAATCATACCACCAGTGGTCTGCATCTCAGTATAAGGCGGACTAGGGAACTCCAATTGCGCTTGCAGCAAATACATCAGATTATCTGGCTCAACCTCTGGCGGAACCATGCCTCAGTACCCGCATCTTGCTGCTGCTTTGAAAATCTTGCCAATTCGCTCTCACTATAAGTGTAACGCCCCGTCCCGAAAACCCGAGTATTTCTCGGAGCATGGCCGAAAAATACCCCGTCCAAAAACTCGAGTATTTTTCGGAACGGGGCGTTTAGGGAGTTGGGTCAAATAGCTCTGAGGTGACCCCATTTCGGCAAATTTATTCGAGAAAAGAGCATGGTCATCCAGGTCCGTGGACATGCACGGATGCACCTCGCCGCATGGTAGAAGCCATGATCAAAAAATTTCTCATCAGAGGAGAACAGCGCGTCCTGATAATGTTGAGATTGCCTGAAATCCGTGATAGCTTGTTCTGTCGCACACACCATCATATTCGGCATTTGGGCCTTAGTTTCCTCTAACTGCTGGGCAACCCCGGCATCGTACTCCCGCTCCCTATCAACAGCAGCGCGGACCTTTTCCAGCTCTCTGTTTAGCTTGGACAACACCTCATCAAGCTCCCTGGCCCTCTGTTCGTTAAGGGATTTGATGCGGCAAGCCTTAGTCTCAGCCGCAATCTTTGCCAGCATAGCTTCATGCTCGATTTTATCAGTGTGATTCTCAACAACGGATATTCTCCAATCCACCTTCTCCAGATCGCCCAAGGCTTTCTTCAGCTTCTTTTCCAATGTCGCGCGCTCATCCTCTTTCTTATTATAGATTTTCACACACTTCTTAGTGGCAGTCGACATCTGAAAAGGATAAAAAGGACAAGTAAAATCATATCGCTTTGGCACTGATAGCATCATCAGGTCAGGTCACTGTATTATATACATTAAAACGAGAACATGTCGAGACAAATTACTTGACTGGAGAAGACACCCAGTAGCCCAAATATATATTGTGTTTTTCAAGGAGTCGCCAGTCTGGTCCGACATCAGTTCTGTCCGCGATCCCCTCACCAGTAACTAAGATCGACGGGTCCTTGCGGCCCCAACGCAAGTTCTTCAGCTGGGGAACATCCCTGATCCAATCCATAACCAGACGACCATCACCAAGGGTCTTGGGTCACCGAAAACCTTTCCTCAGCCATGCAGGCCCATCTCATTGGGGCGGAAAGGAAACATGGGCCCCAAGGTACTCAAGGAAGGCCACAGATTGGTTGGTAGTTGTATTTTTAGAGGACACTGGGTTCACAGTATCCGGAGTGTCCGCAGTATCAGATGTAGCCGCACAATCAGAGACCTTCTATTTTTTCTTGCTCGAGGCATTCATGTCGGCCTCATTCTCAAGATTATCTTTAAGGGTCACGGCATCAGCAACCCGGGGAGAATCCGGGGCCGACCTTCTAATTTGGACGCCAACATTCGTCCTCCCTCTCTTCGGGTCAGCCGGTTGGGCGACCTCTTCAGCAACATTCGCCGCCCCTTGTACCACGATTGTAGGGGCATGCTGAGTTTGAACCATAGGCGGAGTGACACGTGGGGTCTCATCCTGGAGACGAGCTCTTTCCTTCCTTGCCCGCTGAGCACACCTGATATTCTCAGCCCACTTCTCTGTAGCATCAATATTCTTTGCACACAAGAAAAGAGCTCGTCAGTTCGCAAACAAGGAACAAGATTAAGTAACGCATTCAAGTCTGGTCGCTATATGAACGACACCATGCGGCTATTCGCCCTCGAGCATAACACATTCAAGTCTAGCCCTTATATGCACAACACCATGAGGCTATTCGCCATCGAGCATAACACATTCAAATCCGGTCGCTATATGCATGGAACCATGTGGCTATTCGCCCTCAAGCATAATGCATTCAAGTTCGGTCTCTATATGCTTAACAACATGCGGCTATTCGCCCTCGAGCTATACACATTCAAGCCCGGTCGCTATACGCCCGGCAGCATGCGGTTATTCGCCCTTGAGCATAACGCATTCAAGCCCGGTCGCTATATACACGACACTATGCTGCTATTTGCCCTCAAGCATAATGCATTCAAGCCCGGCTGCTATATATATCCACGGTACCACGCGGCTATTCACCCTCAAGCATAATGCATCCAAGCAAAACCGCAAAAGGTGAGTCAAAACGGTAATATACTCCACGACTTATACATAAGTGCAATATGAATAAACCAAGGAGTAGGGGGGCCATTGATACGCCAAGCCCAGAAAAGATCCCATGGATCCGAATCAGAACTGCACGTAGTCCTAATAACGGATAGGGTCTTCGGCCCAACCAGACCGTCCCTCTATAAGCTGTACCGAGCCGAGTCTACTCCAGCCTGCCTTTACGATTCTCATCATTGGCCACGCAACGTGCATCGATCAGTAAAACCTCCGCTCACCACGAAGCACTGAGGGTCGACCTTCTCGTCCCCCAGCTAGCAGTCCGTCAGATCGGACCAAGCCCGCTTGTCTAGGCAATAAAGTTCATTAATGACAGTTACATGCAAAGAGCCTGCTGCGGCTATGATCAAGCTCACCCAATAGGCTTGTAGTTTTTATGCTTAAATTACATTTAATTATTGCTTTTTGTAACTGCCGACTCTTAGTCCTTATAAATAGTGCATTTGTACCCTAAACAAGGGGGATCGACAAAATAATGAAAAAACGCAGACAACCTCTGTCAATTTGCCGACATCTTTGGTGTTCTTCATATCTTCATACTTTCTTCACTTTGTTCTTGAGCACCTTCATATAGTTTTTGAACAACACCATCTAATTACCGTATAAATTTCTCATCTTAGCTAGATATTCACCGTTAAAATCAATTAAACACGTTTGTGATAATTCCTGCGTTATCAACCTTAAGCTTGAAGTGATTGCAGACTCATACTTGTTTAAGATAGGGTTTCGTTTAGGATTTCCAAGTGGCGCGGTGTGAGTGACTTTCACATTTGCATTAATTGGGAATGAGTAGCTGAGTGTGTTTCACAAAAATGGAATCCATTCTTTCTCGCGGGAAGTAGAAAGTCAATCCCCTCATTTGTTAATCTTAGAAACTGATTGATTTCGGGAGTTCGTATTGGTTATGAACTAATTGATCATTAGTGGGTTAATCGTAAATAAGGATAACATGTAATGAAGAAGGTTTATGGAAACTTTCTTACTTTGTTACGGATAGGTTATGGAGGGTTAGTCTGTGTGAAATGATTATATCAGTGACACTCAATAAACTCAACAATATTGAAAATAAGAAATATCTACAATCGTAAAGTTTAGTTTCAGATTTATGATGGCGTAATTCCAGAATCAATAAGTTGAAGGGAAATGTTTTGTTTGATAGATATTTTTTTTCTTCAGTTTATTGGATCTATTGGTTATAGATTCATGGTCCTCAGCTTGGGTCCTGATACATGAGTGAATGTTCGTATTTAGGAACCTAGATAATAAATTAAATAGTTGGTCTATTTAATAAATATGCAAATTATTATTTATTGGCTAAATAATATATAATATATTAAAAAGACATTTTCTATTATCCATTTCACGAAATGGCGCTACATGTGATTAGATTTAGGAAAAGAAAATTTCCCTCAATTATGTCACATGTGTAACTAATTATATATTTGTCAAATGTTTAATGGATAAAAAAGAATTTTGGTTTCTTATTGGATAAAATTTTCTGTTCAAGGAAAAGATTAACTTGTATGTGTAGGAAAACTCTTGGTTATTACATGAGTTTCTCCCAACACAATAAACAAGAAAAATAGGTGCCACTTTAGTGAGAGAAGAGAGAGAAAATTTATCTCTCTCGTATTGACCTTCGGAAGATGAAAAACTAGGATTTTTCTTGGAGACATATTCGAGGAGGTTCGTATAAGAGATCGACGTCCACCGGTTATCGCTTGGTGATACAACTCAGAAGATCACGGCATCTCATCGGTTGGGTGATCATGTGACTTTCTCTTTAAGATATTTAGTTAATCGTACGATAGTTAATTAGATCACAAAATTCATGCTTCCAATGTATAGCTTGATCTAATCAAGATCAGGAGAAATCTATGTATATTCTGGCTACCCGATTCGTCCGAATAGAGTTTCTGGTCGATGCAAATTTTGGTAACTCTGACACAGGTGTAGGCATCATGTTGATAAATCTTACAGAATGCTGAAAGACATGCCACCGGTATCTAAGAGGAAGAATATCTTGACCTAGGAGACATATACCTACATTCACTATGTGTTTATGTTTCTCTCAACTCTACCATTTTGGCAATGAGCATACGGACATATATGTCTAAATATATTATTTAGGTCCTTCAGATGGGGTTCAAAGGCTCTAAATTATCCACCAAATTCAAATTGCACACAGTTAATCTTCGACTTGAATTGGTTCGCAGCCATAAATTTAAAATGAATAAAAGCCTTCTAGGCATCAGATTCGAGTTTCAGAGTATCTAATAGAGGTAACCATTAGGGAACTAAACATGAGAAGGGATCTACAAGTCAGTGTGCACAAGTTCTAAAACATATTTTGATCTAGATTGAGAATCAACATAAGGGAAAGCATGTAATTTGCCTAATTGACAAGCTTCATGGAAATCTGGTTTTCCATTGACAACATTATTACAATTCTTCAAATCAAGATTAAGAACAATGAAAGAAGGGTTCCCTAGCTTTTTATGCCAGAGGTTTATAGACTCATTATTAGAAACAATACTAACTAAGGACTCACTCAAAGGACTAGGCAACTTAACATTTGAATGAAACTGAGGACGCTGCTTGGAGTAAAGAGAGTTACGAAAGTGAATTAGATTATGTGGGTAAAGAGAGTTCATATAGGCCATCTTTAAGGGTTCCTTGGAGGAGGACCCATCACTGAAGTTTTTGCTGGACATACAGAAACCTGAATCCGGATCCGGATCCGGATCCGGTCCATTATTGGATCGTCTGATCTGATTCACAACACCGATCGAGACGCTCGATCATGCACAGCGGAAGCAACGAATTAGATTCATATTCGATTTTACCACGATTTAATTCACATGATTAATTAATTAACTAAAGGAAGGTTTAAGATTTACCCAACCGGAGAGAAGCCGTGATCTTCCGAGTTGTATCTCCAAGCGACGACTGGTGGACGTCGATCCCGCATTTAAACCTCCTTGAATATGCCTTCAAGAAAAACTTAGTTTTTTCTTCTTCCCAATGGCTAAGACGAGAAAATAAAATTTCTCTATTTTTAACCAAATAGGCGTCGCCTATTTTATTCTAAAAGTTGTGTTGGTTTTTGTTCCAATTTTGTGTTGGGAGATACTATCTTTTTATAGGAAAATAACTAATAATTTGAGAGTTTATTTTTTACACATAAATTTATCTTTTCCTTTTAGGAAAATAAAACATTTATCCAATAGGAAAACAAATTTCCTATTTATCCAATAAGAAAACTAATTTCTTATTTATAATTATTTAACACATAAATAATTATATTATCCACAATATAATTAATAAATAGAAATTTTTTTTTTCCTAAAATCAAAAAAATATGGCGCCATGTTTTATGCCAATTGGGATAATAGAAAATGTGTTTTCTATATTACATATATTATTTACCGAATAAATAATATCCGCATATTCATTAAATAGACCAACTATTTATTTTATTCTCGAGGTTCCAAAATATGAGAATCACTCGCGTGTTAGGAGCCAACCCGGGGACCATGGACCTATAACCAGTAGCTAAAATAAATTGAATAAAATATTCATCGAACCATATATTTCTACTCAACTTATTAATTTCGGAATTACGCCACCATAAATCCGAAACTGAACTCTATCAATTATAGATATAACTTATTCTCAGAAAATCGAGTCAATAAGTGTCCATTGATATAATCATTACATACAGACTAACCCTCCATAGACTATCCGTAACGAAGCGGAATTATTTCCGTAAACCTTCTTCATTACATCTTATCTTTATTTACTATTAACCCACTAGTGATCAATTAGTTCATAACCAATATGAACTCGGACAGATCAATCAGTTTTTAGGATTAACAAATAAGGGGATTGTCTTTCTACTTCCCTCAGGAAGGAATGGATTCCATATCTGTGAGACACCCACTCCTCACTCACTCCAGAATAGTGCCAACGTGAAAGTGATTCGGACCGTGCCTCTTAGAAATCCTTAATGAACACATCAAACCCTATCTTGAAACAAGCAGGCATCTGTAATCACTTCAGGATTAAGGTTAATCCATATACGATCATCTTGTGATTTAATAAGATTTCTCAATTACGAAATTATACAAGAAATGCAGATTAAATCGGTCTAGTCCTATATGACTAAATCATATATAAATGCCCCTCTTAGATAACCAATATCGACGGTCCGGATAAGACGGTCACACCTTAAAGTGTTCTGGACGCATTAGTGGTGGTTTAATCAATAGACCCCATACTTTGATTAAGTTCACCACGGACTAATAGTTCAAGTGTATCACCATAAATTTAATCCTCAAGTGTGACACACACTAAGTTATATGGCTACATATGATACGACTTGGGGTTTTCAGCGGTGTATTACATGTAAGCACGAAGCAAATAATAAGATGAGAATAAATCTGTCATTTATTAATTATAAAAACAATTACAGAAATTGTCTTTCAGGCGCTACTTCCAACAATCTCCCACTTTCCCGTAAGGACAAGCAACAATTGTCTTTCGGGCACTACATCCAACAATCTCCCACTTGCTCATAAAGACAAGCAACGATTGTTGTTGGAGCACCACGCCCTTATTCTTTCTGTCCACAACATTCTCCCACTTGCTCTAAAGCAGATGAGACATATATCCCAATTTCATACACGCCAAGCGATTATCAGTGACATTAGATGCCGTACTACTTGGTAAACTGATCAGCTAGTTTGTCGGCTTGAGGCGATCTTTTAGGACCGAAACGTCGCCTTTCTGCACAGTCAGTCTGATCAGGTGGTACTCTCTCTTAATATGATTTTGACCACTTGTGACTGTGAAGATCATTTGCATGAGCTACCTCTCAACTGTTTTTACAGTAAAATGGTATCGGCTCATTGAGACGTGGAATCACTTCCCGATCCAACAAAGAACTTCTCAAGCCACATTGCCTCTGTAGCTGCTCCGGAAGCTGCCATGTATTCGACTAACAGAGTCAAATTAGCAATGCTGGATTGCTTCATACTATAGCTCCATCGCTATGAGAAAACACTGAGCCCAAGATCAATTAACGATCATCCTTAATCTGACTTAAAATCAAAATCAGTGTTGTCAACAATACTCAGGTTTGCACCCGAATATACCCGTATATTACTCCTCGTTCTCCAAAGATACTTGAGGATGCAATATACTAATATCCATTGCTCGAATCCGAGATTTAAATTTAATTGAATTTTAATAATTTGACCTTCTCTATCCACCAGAGAATTAATCCTATTTTCTCTATATCCGAAGATTATGAGAATTATTCTGTGAGGGGTTTGGTAGGAAACCTCTCGTTGAATCTAGCATTCAAAAATGCATCATCATCTTAACAATAAGATGAATGGAATACTGCCAAAGAACTTGTTCTCAAGAATTCGACCGAATCAATCTAAGAATATAGTCCACTTCGTTGATTCAGAGAAGCTCTGGCTCGTCGGTTCTTGACTTCAGATACCACACCCATGTTGTTCACAACTGTTGCAGTGTTACCTTGCATTAACATTAACGTCTACTCTTTACCAATATTGATTCTCTAGTTTACAAAATACTCATCAATATTCTTGTTAAGCCCGCATATTTTAAACATGTGGCTTTTAATGACCTAGAGGTTTGCTTTAATCACAATTGATATAAGCATAGGCAGTCAATCTTCCATTGGCTTTAAGCCAAAGCCGTTCTGTTCCAAATGAATCTAAGCTCCATTTTACGGCAAGAAAGTTTCAGGGCATCACCCCTATTAATCTTTCTACTTTCCAACGGATCAAGAAAAGCTGAATGGTGAGAAAGTATCAGGGCACACCCTTGTTTAACTCTCTGCTTGTCTGGGAATTACCCCTAGATCACTTAGCTTTACTTTGAAAGTTAAACTTTCTCTTTCATCCGACTCTTTTCACGTAGATCCAATTTCTCCCACTGGGCCTGAGACACTCAGGTGGTTCTACAAAAGTGTGAACAAAATTGGAGTACCAAAACTCCGTTTACAAGTTTATGGCTTTAAACCAACCTCCTTATCTTAATCCTATTCAGTCCTTCCAAAAGACCATATGTTATCAATCACCCTAGTAGATGTTAGGTGTAGTGCCGAAAGACAATTATCTAATTGTTTTAGGACAGAATTAATAATTCATCTGATTATATGCATGTATGCTTATAATTAAGACACTACTGAAAACCCTAAGTACCTCGTTCATGTAATCATATAACTCAGTAGATGGCTATACACAAGAGGATTGAGTTAGTGAGATGTACTTAAAATTAACTTAGTCCGTAGTGTTTATTAATCTGAGTACGGGTCTCATGATTAATTTGCTATTAATACGCCCAGAACACTTTACGGTGTGACAGTCTTATCCGGACTGTCGGTAATAAGGTACCTAGTGGGGCATTTATATATGATGATAATCATATAGGGCTGGATCGATTTGATTTGAATTCTCGATATAATTACGTAATCGAGAAGTCTTATCAAATTACAAGATGATCATATATGGATTAATCTCAATCCTGAGGTGATCACAGACAACTGCTTAGACTAGGGTAGAGTTTGATATGTTAGTAAGGATCACTTCACAGTATGTGGTCCAACACTTCTCGTTGGCTCTATTCTGGGATGAGTGAGTAGTTTGTGCTATCACAGATATGGAATCCATTCCTTCCCTCTGGAAGTTGACAGACAGTTCCCTTATTTGTTAATCCTAGAAACTAATCGATCCTGTGAGTTCATATTATATTAGTTATGAACTAATTGATCATTAGGGGGTTAATGGTAAATAAGGATAAGAGGTTTCGAGAAGGGTTTACGGAGATATCCCAAATCGAAATGAACAGTCTATGGAGTATTTAACCGTATGTAATGATTATATCAGTGGACACCTTATCAACTCATGGTTGAGTGTAAGTTATCTATATTCGGTAGAGTTCAGTTTCAGGTTTATGGTGGTGTAATCCCGGAATTAATAGATTGAATATTATTGTTCGGTCTGACAGATAATATTATTTAATTTATTGTAGCTCCTGAATATGGTTCCATGGTCCCCGACGTGGCTCTTAACATAGCATATGTTTTCTCGTCGTTTCACCTCAATTATAATTAAATAGTTGGATTGGACTATTTAATTGATATGTGGATTAATTGTTTAGTTGGACTAGATAATTAAATACATGAAATTAAAAAGACATTTTTCGTGGACTCGGCCCAAATTAGTGTGTTGACTTCTTGACCTAATTGGTCAAGAAGAAAGTGGCGTGTGATGCTTCGTTGATTATCAAGAAATTTGTTTTCTTGATAATTATATGATACAAGTGATTAAATTATTTATTTGTTAAATAATTTAAGGAAAATAAAATCTTTTATATATCCTTATCAATTTGGGAATATTCTAGATTTGTCTTTTAAGGAAAATGATTATTATAATTGATTATCCGTTAATTAATTAAATCCTTAGAGGAAAATGTTTACTCCCCTATATAAAGAGAGTTCTCCTAAGCCTAAAAACACACATAACATGCGACATACATAAGTGTTTGAAGCTTAGAATTTTCGGCTTCAACACTAGGGTTTCGAATTGGGATAATCCTCTGGATTATTTCGGTAGCATATCGAATAGGTCCGGCGGCTTGAAACACCATCCACCTGGTGGTGCTTGGAGATACACGTTGGAAGACTTTGGCTTCTCAACTAGGCTATCAACTAGCTCGGATTGGATTGAAGATTGTTCTAGACGTTTATTCACAATAAACCGGTAAGCAATCTAACCCCCTCGTAGGATTAGATCTATTATTTTATGTGCTTTGGTTGACAAGATCTAGATCTTGTACTTTATCGCTGCGTAATCGGGTGGATCCATGATCCATCCGACGATATTACATCCTAAAGTAGACTGTAAAGTCTGCATAATCACAGCGAGTCAAAGGATAAACCATACTTCCATTGCATTTGGGTGGATTGATATTCTGATCTGGTTCAGTAGTATTTATCAGTGTTATCCCCAACAACCAATATTGGATGTGGTCTGATTAAATCAGATAGTAACTCCTTGAGTATTTGTACTTCAAGGTCTAAGGTTGTTATTTAAACATTCTTTTAGAAAGGATGTAACAGTGTAACCGTCACTATCCAATCTTAAGAATCTTATAACCAACATTTACTCAATGCATTAAGATATTTCACAAATAGTCACCATATGAACGTGTATGCAAAATCTCCAGTCCTACCTTCAAGCACTAGTGCTAAATGCCTTTGTTTGCAGAAGTGGAGTAAATGTACTTCACTCTTTATCCACAAATTCATAGGCATCTTCTAGGTAGACTTCTCGGTATTACATAATAATGTAAACTGTTATTTTGCAACAAATATCTTAATTGAGTTAAGTAGTGTATCGTAGCATATCAATAACTATATAAGGTAATCCATGGTTCATCCTTTCAGTGAAATCGTTTAACTCAGAGGTAGGTCGAGCATCAGTGCCAAAAACTATGCTTTAGCCTATCTGAGCATGTAATACTCACTTCTCTGGTAGTATCAGAGATTCCTCAAGATATTCAAATAAACTAATCTGCATTTTGAGTAGTCATTAGACAAAATGTCTATTACTCAAAAGCTCCCACTAGCTTGTATCTTTCATAAGACCCCGAAGGTCAATATGAACAAGCTTTCATACTTCTTCAGCTCTACTATCCTTTCCCAATTGAAAGGTTACTTAGTCATTTTTACTTTGATATAGTGTTCTTAGACTGGGATATAGGATTCACCCTTAGCCAGTCTTTAGATCTTATCTTTAGGATATATGCACTAATTAATAGATGCTGAAGAATCGTTTATCTTAATATGGAAACCATTTGTCTTAATATCTTATGATGGGTTACATATACATTTTCAGAATTACTTAGTGGCTCTGACTTTATCAGACAAAAGTCCGAGTCTCGGATACGTACTACAGTCATATTCACTTTCATTAAGGCAACTATATTATCGATTTGAAAGTGAATCCAATCGTTCCAACGAATCTAAAAACATAAATTAAATTTCTGTGATATTTAAGGATTAAAATCCGAAATGTCTTTCCTTATATCACTCCCACTATCTCAGCTGAAATAACTATCGGTTGCCTACACTTTGGTCATGAATGCCTAGCTACCTTGTTCTTCCCTAAATAACTTAGCTTCCGAGTCAAATTTCCTGGTTTAGAAAGTCTCTAAGGATTCATAGGTTAGTGATCCGAAATCACTTTCCTTATCCCTTACTTTCTTTCATTAATATTTCGGTTTAGCTTTTAACTTATTTATTTTTGATGATTTACCTTTTTTCACATTCTTTCCCATTCTTGGATTTCTTTAAAGGAAATGGCTGCAAACTAGCAGTTCATTTGAGTAGACACTACTCGTGAACTGTGGGATGTCCAGTGAGATTGATGTCAAATCATTCTCGTCATCTTTGAACTAAATTTTAATTTGTCTCCCGTTCAACACGAGTGACAGCAGTGACATACTTATCAATGTCACTTAAGTTTGTAGGCTCAAGAGGAACATTCTCTTCCGAAAAATTAATTTGCATTCTCGATTATTGAGTTCAACGTTGTTGTTACTTTTCCACTTTTACGTAGTCATCATCAGTCAATTTTTCGTGTTTAGCAGTTTAGATACATTGAGATGATATGTAGTTGCAAAAATAAATTATGACAAAAATATAAATCAAATCATACACGACAACAAATAATAAATTTTAGGCATTATAAACGTGATGTCATGCATGCAGTTTATCATACCATTCCAATGATTTAATCTCACACCTACAGTGCCGCCTTAGGGTAGGTCAAAGAGGTGACGATTAAATTGAGACAATCTCTCTCAGCAATTAACTAAGAATCAGAAATCTCTATTTAATTATTGATTACCTTCCTTTTTCAGCCAAAATATTTCCAAAAATATCCTTCTGAGTGTGACCTATTGTTTTAGATCTCAAAGTACGCCCCGAGTATGCTGCCTTAGGGTCGGTCAGTGACCCGGGGAGTACCCAAAATCCTATCCTTTCGGAGACCAAGCCATGCATTTTGATAGCGGTGAAGGCCATCCTTAGGGGGCTGAAATCAAAGCGACACGAGGCATCACCATTCTCTCACTTGCTTGTGTCAATAGTACAGGTTGTGGGGTCGGTTGTCACCTTCTCCGCTCCCATTCGTTATTTTGAAAATAAGTAGTCTCATTATGGATTTTCAGAATTTCTTCAAAATCCGAAAAACAATAAATCATGAATATTTAATTTAATCCTCTCACTAGTTCACCGGTTCCATAAACCGTCTAACTAGTGTCACAATATTCACGATTTTCCAATTTTATGGATTTATTAAAATTCCTTGTGTAGGCGGTACACAATTAAAAATCACCAAGAATTTTATAATCGTAATACATTAGGACTTATTAATTTATGAATAATTCGAAAAAACAATAAATCACGAAATTTAAAGCTCCCACTAGTTTATCGGTTCCAAATACCGTCTAACTAGTGACACTACATTCATGATCTTGCAATTTATCGATTATTTAGAAAATCTCTTGTGTAGACACAACACAATTAAAATTCACCAATGAATTTTATAGTCCTAATTTTATCATGATAAAAGTGTAGGATCTGAGGATTTTCCAATATTCGGAAAAACATTAAACCATGAAAAGCAATCATCAACTTATCAGTTCCAAATACCGTCTAGTTAGTGTCCTATCTTTTCACGATTTTCCGAATTTTCGATCATCAAAATCCCATTTATGTAGCCACTACATAATTAAATCCCCGAAGGATTTAAGATCCTAAAATCAAACATACCCTGTAAATTCTATTTTTATCATGTGAATTTTATATCCAGATAGAATTCCGTTTGCTCAATTAATTTAATTAATTATTAATTTAAATTAATTATCATTTTCATACATGTCTAATTAATGACAAAATTAATTTTCTACATGTATGCATAAGCTAGGAGTGGAATTCATGAATATGATGCATGGCATGGTTATATCACATAAATAATTTTAAGAGAAAATAAATGCAAAAAATAAACCACTGAGATGGACCGTTGGTACCCCCGTATCTAATCTATAAAATAGAAAAAGCCCTAAAATCAAATTAATGGATTTACTAATTTTCTAATTAAAAGGGAAGATTCTAGATTGTATATAAAATAGCCCATCGAAATATTCATCAGTCTGTTATTTAGCTCAGCTTGTAGAACACGCATTCCTTCAACTCACAGGTCATCTGTTCAAATCCCTCAACTCCATGTTTTTTATCCTTAAAAATAAAATAAGACTTTATGGGAAAAACCTTGAATAAAAACGCATCAATGGAGTTTCGAACTCTTGACCCACTGATTCGCATCCGCCTAACTAAACCATTGCATCAATGGAGTTTCGAACTCTTGACCCACTGATCTGCATCCGCCTAACTAAACTATTGCACCACCAAGATCTTCATCGAAGGTTGATGGACGAAACAATATAAAAGCAGCAGCAACGGAAGAAAAAACTATTTGTCTAGAAAATTAAGAACTAACAATATGTTACTAATTACTAAGAAATAATTACAACAAATAAATTACATAATTTCCTATACCTGGAAAAATTTTGGTTTACAGCAAATCTAAAGGTAAACAAGTACCAACCCCAATCCATCTCGTCAACCAAGAACATTCAACCACGCATATATATAATAAACGTATAAAAGATGTAATTTTTATTCAATTCCAAGATCGTAAAATTGCTTTAACCTGGCTCCGATACCACATGCTGGACATACAGAAACCCGAATCCGGATCCGATCCATTATTGGATCGTCAGATCTGATTCAAAGCACCGATCGAGACGCTCGATCATGCACAGTGGAAGCAACGAATTAGATTCGTATTCGGGTTTACCCCGATTTAATTCACATGATTAATTAATTAACTAAAAGAAGGTTTAAGATTTACCCAACCGGAGAGAAGCCGTGATCTTCCGAGTTGTATCTCCAAGCGACGACTGGTGGACGTCGATCCCGCATTTGAACCTCCTCGAATATGATTTCAAGAAAACCTAGTTTTTCTTCTTCCCAATGGCTAAGACGAGAAAACAAAATTTCTCTATTTTTTCCCAAACAGGCATCGCCTATTTTATTCTAAAAGTGGCGTTGGTTTTTGTTCCAATTTTGTGTTGGGAGATACTCTATTTTTATAGGAAAATAACTAATAATTTGAGAGTTTATCTTTTACACACAAATTTATCTATTCCTTTTAGGAAAATAAAACATTTATCCAATAGGAAAACAAATTTCCTATTTATCTAATAAAAAAACTAATTTCTTATTTATAATTACTTAACACATAAATAATTACATTATCCACATTATAATTAATTAGGAGAAAATTTCTTTTCCCAAAATCAAAAAAAAAACATGGCGCCATTTTTTATGCCAATTGGGATAATAGAAAATGTCTTTTCTATATTACATATATTATTTACCGAATAAATAATATCCGCATATTCATTAAATAAACTAACTATTTTATTTATTATCGAGGTTCCAAAATACGAGAATCACTCGCGTGTTAGGAGCCAACCCGGGGACCATGGACCTATAAACAGTAGCTAAAATAAATTGAATAAAATATTTATCGAACAAAATATTTATACTCAACTTATTAATTCCGGAATTACGCCACCATAAATCCGAAACTGAACTCTATCGATTATAGATATAACTTATTCTCAGAAAGTCGAGTCAATAAGTGTCCATTGATATAATCATTACATACAGACTAACCCTCCATAGAATATCCTTAACGAAGTGGGATTATTTCCGTAAACCCGCTTCATTACATCTTATCCTTATTTACCATTAATCCACTAGTGATCAATTAGTTCATAACCAATATGAACTCAGCCAATCGATCAGTTTCTACGATTAACAAATAAGGGAATTGTCTTTCTACTTCCCGCAGGAAGGAATGGATTCCATATCCGTGAGACACACACTCCTCACTCACCCCAGAATAGTGCCATCGTGAAAGTGATTCGGACCGCGCCTCTTAGCAATCCTTAACGAACACATCAAACCCTATCTTGAAACAAGAAGGCTTTTGTAATCACTTCTGGATTAAGGTTAATCCATATACGATCATCTTGTGATTCAATAAGAATTCTCAATTACGGAATTATATGAGAAATGCAGATTAAATCGGTACAGTCCTATATGACTACATCATATATAAATGCCCCACTTAGATAACCAATATCGACGGTCTGGATAAGGCGGTCACACCTTAATGTGTTCTGGGCGCATTAGTGGCGGTTTAATCAATAGACCACATACTTTGATTAAGTTCACCACGGACTAATAGTTCAAGTGTATCACCATAAACTTAATCCTCAAGTGTGACACACACTAAGTTATATGGCTACATATGATACGACTATAGGTTTTCAGCGGTTTATTACATATAAGCACGAAGTAAATAATAAGATGAGAATAAATCTTTCATTTATTAATTTTAAAAACAATTACAGAAATTGTCTGTCGGGCGCTACTTCCAACAATCTCCCACTTGACTGTAAGGACAAGCAACAATTGTCTTTCGGGCACTACATCCAACAGTTTTGTCTTTCACAAGGTAGCAATATGAGTGAAATTCAACATAAACAGTGTTATTAATGATGAGTTTAGATATGTTAAGAATTTTTTTAGTGATCTCAGGAACATGAAGGATATCTTTGAGTTTTAAATGAGAATTAAGAGTAGAAATAACATAATGACCAGTATTAACAATATTAAATGCTCACCATTCCCTACAATAAAGGTTTATGAGCCATCTAAAGCGGAACTGAGATGCAGACTGTTAAGATCAGATGTAATGAGGCTAGTTGCTCCATTGTCTGCATACCAACCTGAATAAGAGAAGGTGTCCACACCAGCAAGACAAGCTACATTATTTCTGTGAGGATTTGGCTGACCACCAGCACTGTTGGTGATATTGGAGTCAAACCTAGACCAGTAATCTGAAGCAATGTGCCCATTTTATTTCAGATTTGACAAGTTGGCCTGGGAATATTGTTGATTCCTACATTACTGCCACCTCTTCCTCCAAAACGACCATCACCTCTTCTACCTTTGTGTTGGACATATTTTAAGTTTTAATAATGAGTACCAGACTAGCTATTATAGAGCAAAGGCAAAAAGATGTCTAGATAAAATGTATAGGTTTATTGGAGTTTGATCTTTGTTTAGGTTTGATCAAACAAGCACTGTAATTAGATCAGATGACTTTATTAGCAGACCTGTCTAGGTAAGTAGGGTAACTAGGTCAGTGGAGTGTTTAGAAACCAGCTGAAGACTGAAGGTTGAGGGTTCAAACTTAGTTATTGAAGGCCAAGGGATCAAACTTAGTATTTAAAGTCAAGGATATGGAATCAGAATTTAGGGAAGTCTATTACATATGCCTTGTGTATAAGGTCTAAGTTCCATATGTTAAGTGGTGATTGGAACTTAGTTATGATTAAAGTGGTGTACTTTAACTTCACAATGAAAAGTTAGATGAAGCAGTTGTTAGCTGAAGTGTTATTAAAACACAGTAGACTCAAGCCAGCTGACAAATATCTGCATCAGCAGACTGATATAGTCCTTATATATGCTGAATGAAGATCTCAATTTAATCAAAATTACATTGGAAGATTAAATGGATAAGAATGGATTACAAGCCTTGATTTTGTCAACAAATCAATGGTCAAGATAAAAGGAACGTTGGAAAGATTCAGAGGATTATCCAATGGATATAAGTCAAAGGGTGGACAGTCTGGAAATTGACAAAAAGTTGACTGACAGTGTCAGTACTATGAACAGAGACAAAAAGCAAGTCAAGATGGAGATTAGTCTAAACGGCTATGTTTGAAATTCAAACATAAGTAACAGGATTCACACCTATAAATAGGAGACTCTTGACTCAGATTCAACAGGATGAAAATTGATGAACATATAATCCATACGAAGCTATTAAGTTATAATCAAGAAAAACACCCTGCTGACAAATACTGAGCTTAAATTTACTGATCAAGAAATTTCTTCAAGTGTAACCTGCTATCAAATTACATCAAGTATACATACTTGAAGACCTCAAGCTGCTGATCATTTCATCCTGATCAAGCTGCTGAAAGCGGAATCACTTACTTGATTCAAATCTTCTTTTACAAGAATTTTGCTGAAGACATAGAAGCATCTTTTGGGTGTCAAGAACTGTTGTTTGTGGTGGAGCTGGTGAAGAGGAAATCCTACCCTTCAAGGACCAGTGGAATACTTTGGAGCAGCAATCCTACATGTTTCAAGTGTTCAGTTTGTGAAGCTATAGTCCTTGGTGAAGGACAAAAAGCTTAGGGATTTTTGTAACTGCAACCTCAAGGATCTCTAGTGAATTTCTTCCAACATCACATGAGAAGAGTGGACTGACAGGATTACACCACCTGGAACCACTATAAATCTTTCCTACCTTACTTTCTGCATTTACTTACTACAATTAGCATACTGATCACATCAACCTACTAAAACTAGCAACTGAATCACACACATACACTACTGAGTATCCAATACTTAGTATCATCCTTTTTAACAAAAGTAATAAGGCTTAATTTAAATATATTCCGCTGCAACAAATTCAGTAACCTTAATAGTCAGCAGACTATTGAGTGGTCAGCAGACAACTGATAGTCAGCAGACTATTGACCTTGCTGAGTTTGTCAACTCCAAAAAATTTTAAGTGTTAAGTTTATTCACCCCCCTCTAAACTTAACCAAAGCCTTTTAAAGGGACCAACAATTGGTATCAGAGTAGTGCTTCTGTTCTGAAGTAATCCTACTTGTTGTGCTTGTGAAATTCTTTGAAAACTTTTTCAAGTTTCTGATTTTTGAAAGCATTGCATCAGGGATAACAACCAGTATGCTAGGACTATGTTGATGTGCTCTCTAGATCATTTTGATGAGTATAAACGTCGTATGCAGGCTTAATTAGCTGCAACACATGATGAAATAATGGATGTGTTGACTGATGGACCACTGGAAATCAAGTTATAAGTGTGGATAATCAAACTCAGATTGTTACAAAGCCAAAGAGAGTGGGGTGCTGAAGATAGAAAAAGAGCAAACCTCAACAATATTGCTCTTGATATCATTTACAGAACGTTGGATAGAAATATGTATATGAAAGTGAAGGATTGCAAGACTGCTAAGGAACTTTGGGAAAAACTACAACTAATCTGTGAAGGCACTGATGCTATCAATAAAAACAAAGTCAGTGTAGCCAAAAGAAAGTCCCAAGATTTCAAAATGAAATCAAATGAAACCATTGAACAAATGGAGTGAAGATTCAATGCTATCATGGATGAACTCACCCTACTGAATGTAGTGTGTACAAAAGAGGAGATCAACACAAGAATCTCAGATGCCCTACCTGCAAAGGAAGTTTGGGAAATGAAAGTTACTGCCATAGAAGAGTCCAGGAAACTACATGAAGAAGACACCTTCAAATTATTTTCAGATCTCAAGGCCTATGAATTCAGTAAGGAACTTGTTCCTGATACTGAAAAGGAAGAACCAAGCATTACTACATTGGCTGGTGCACATAAAGAAAAATCATCAGGTGCTACTGAGCAAGAAAATCAGAATGATGAAATCAGGAAGGGGTTCTCCAAGGAATTTCACCAAGAAATCAAGTGAAAAGAAAAAGGAAGAATCCAAGAAAGACAATGATTACTTATGTTTTCAATGCAAGAAACCACGACACTTCAAACCTGACTGTCCTGATTTGAAGCAAATGTAGGAACCTGATTATTTGTGCTTCAACTGCAAGAAACCTGGACATTTCAGACCTGACTGTCCAGACCTACTGAAAAACAAGAGTCAGCAAAGAAGATCTGGCAAGAAAGCAATGGTTGCTGATGATGAATCTGGCTATGAAGTGAAATAAAAAAAAATGAAATGAATCAGATGACACTACACTCATAGTTGATATGGATGATTATGCTTTAATGGCCAAAATGGATGAGAATGAGGAGGTATACAATTCTGTATCTGTAAACACTCCTGCTGAAAGTGATTGTGAATCTACTTGGGGTTCAAATCCTAAAATTTCTGATAGTGAAAAACCTTTGGATGCCATCCTTAATCAACTAAGGAAAATACAATCTGGTTATGAGATTGTGAAGGCTGAAAAGAGACACTTCAAGCTGAAATTCAAAGATTAAATGCTGAATTAAAAATTCTCAAGGGTAAGGAAAAAGATTATGGACAGACTCAACAAAAGTCTGTTGTACATTCAGTAGCTGCTGAATCTGCTGCACAATCTATTTCAATCACTGCATTCAAATCTGGAAAGCCTTATGGTGATAGAATAGGACTTGGATTTGAAACAAAACAATCTACTAAGGGTGGATCCAGTAAGGCTACTGAACATAGTATCAAAATTGGTCCAAAGTTTGTACCTGCATAAGATCCAACTCCCAAAAAGGTTGCTGAGGCAGTTAAGTCTACTAAGAATAGTTCAAGGAAGCAAAATCAGAAGTCCAAAAGGTCAACAGTACCTAACAAAAAGGGAAAATCCATGGGTTGGACTGCTGGACCTTCTAGACTTGCTGATAGCAGACCGACTGCAAAGTTTGCTGGACCACAAAAGGGAAAAAAATCAGAAATATTCCAAAGATAAGAATCCTATTCCAAAAATGTTAATCATTCAAGGGATATTATCTCAGGGGGAAAGGTAGATTGTTTCCCACTGATGAAGATTGGTATATTCCTGCCTCTACTGCTAGAAAAAATAGACATAACCATAATGCTAGGGTGAAACCTTAGCAATGGAATCTGCAGAGGACTTATTCAAGACCTCAGCAGGGACCTCAACAGACTCCATATTACAGAGTTGTTCCTAATAGATAGCAATCTCATGGTTATGCTAGTTCTTCTAACAATAGAAATCACTTCAAAAAACACTATGTACCAAAAGGCCAGAAATCATATGTGAATCCTACACAACCAAATGTTAGATTTTATGGAAATATGGGATACATATATGAACAAAAGTGCAATGCTTTTCAAAGAAGACCTTATGGAAATTTGCCAAGGGTCATGCTTACCACTGACCACAATGGACCCAAACAGTTTTAGGTACCTAAAACACATTAAATTTGTTTTGTAGGGTGTCTGGTACTTTGACAGTGGATGTTCCAGACATATGACAAAGAATAAACATTGTTTAACAAACTATGTGGCAAAGGATGGTCCAAGAGTCAATTTTGGCAACATTAACACACCAGGATATACAAGATATGGACATTGGTGAGGAATGGATTAACTATCATAAATGTTGCATATGTGGAAGGACTGGACTACAACCTACTGAGCACTAGACAATTCTGTGACATGGGTTACAAGGCTACTGCATTGTCATTAGTGAAAGAGGTGAACAAGTTGTGTTGGCTGGAAGAAGACAACAAAACATGTATGTTGTGGATTGGTCTACTTCTGTACCAGAAACATGCCTGATAGTGCATACCAAGTAAGAACTAAATTGGTTGTGGCATAAAAATTTGAATCATCTCAATTTTGATGATATCAATCAGTTAGTGAAAAAAAAGTTGGTGATTGGTTTACCTGAGATCACATTCAAAAAGGATGGTATATGTGATGCATTTTAGCAAGGTAAACAAACAATGTCAAGCTTCAAGTCAAAGACTAAACAATCAACAAAAAGAGTTTTGGAGCTGATGCATATGGATTTATTTGGACCAGTAATACCAACAAGTGTAACAGGAAAGAAGTACACTCTCGTAGTTGTTGATGATTATTCAAGATACACTTGGGTAATCTTCATGAACAAGAAAAGTGAAACACTTCAAAAGATGCCTGAACTTTTGAAGAGACTGCAAAATGAGAAAAGTTTGATAGTAGTGAAGATCAGATCAGAAAAGGGTACAAAGTTTCTTAACAAAGTCATAAGGGAATTCTGTGAACAAAATGGTGTGCTGCATCAATTAGCAGCTACTGGAACACCTTAGCAAAATGAGGTTGCTAAAAGAATAAACAGGACATTAAAAGAAGTAGGGAGGACTATGATTTGTGAAGCATTACTACCTGAAAGATATTGGGCTGAAGCAATCAATGCAGCACGCTACACACAAAATAGGACCTCAGTAAACAAAAAGCTGCTGAAGACACCTTATGAGACATAGAATGGAAGAAAACCAAATATATCTTATTTCCATCCATTTGGAAGCAAATGTTTTATTTTAAATCATAAGGAACAACTGAAGACATTCCAACCAAAATCACATGAAGGAATCTTTTTAGGATATTCTTTAGTCAGCAAGGCATTCAGGGTACTGAACAAAAGGACACTAAAACATGAAGAATCAATACATGTTTTTGATGATCCTAAGTTCACTGGAATGGAAGGTGATAAAGTTTCAGAACCTGCTGAGAATCTCCAAGTCACAGATCCAGAATATGTTAATGTTTTGAAAAAGATAAATGACTTAAAAGTTTCTGACTCTGCCCCTACTGAAGAACCTGCTGGTAACACTACTAATTCAACAATAGATGCAATTCAAGGATTTGCTAATCCCCTACTGAAGCAACATCAGACCCTACTGAAGATGAGGTTCCTGGTAATCAAACAAATCAAGATTTACAATGGTTGAAGGATCACCCTGTTGAACAAGTAATTGGCAATATACAACAAGGTGTTAGGACTAGAAGACAATTAGAAGCCATGTTTACTCATTTTCTATCTCAAATGGAGCCTAAAGTTGTTGAAGAAGCAATATCTAATCTAGATTGGATAATTGCTATGCAAGAAGAATTAAATGAGTTTGAAAGAAATCAAGTTTGTACACTAGTGGAGAGGCCTAGTCATGCAAATATAATTGGCACTAAATTGGTATACATAAACAAATTGGACGAATCTGGTACCATTGTTTGGAACAAGGCCAGACTAGTGGCAAAAGGCTATTCTCAAGTAGAAGGAATAGACTTTGATGATACATATGCCCTATTTGCAAGATTGGAAGCTATAAGATTATTTTTGGCATATGCTGCATATAAAAACTTCAAAGTATACCAGATGGATGTCAAAAGGCATTTTTGAATGGCATTCTGGAAGAAGAGGTTTATGTTAAGCAACCTCCTGGTTTTGAAGTTAAAGAACAAGAAGATAAAGTGTACAGACTCGATAAGGCACTTTATGGTTTGAAACAAGCACCAAGAGCATGGAATGAAACCCTATCTCAATTCTTGGTGAACAATGGTTTTACCAAAGGTACCATTGACAAGAATCTTTTCAGAATCAATGAAGGGGACAGCACCCTGCTAGTACAGATTTATGTGGATGACAAAATCTTTGGTTCTGAAAATGAATTGCTGTGTGAACAGTTTGCTAATCTCATGAAAAGTAAGTTCCAAATGAGTAAGATGGGAGAAATAAACTACTTTTTGGGACTACAAGTCAAAAAATGGAAAGATGGAATCTTCATTCATCAAACTAAATATACCAAGGAGCTGCTAAAGAAGTTTGGTATGGAAAATAGCACTAAGATATCTACTCCTATGAGTACAAGCATCAGATTGGATGAAGAGAAGACCTGATATACCTCACTGCCAGAAGACCTGATATATCCTTTGTTGTAAGTTTTTATGCAAGATTTCAATCTAAACTTAAGGAAAGTCACTTAGCTGCAGTCAAGAGGATTCTCAAGTATCTAAAAAGACTTTGGGAGTAGGGATATGGTATTCAAAAGATTGAAGCTTCAAGGTTATATCCTACTCAGATTCTGATTATACTGGATGCAAGATTGATAGAAAAAGCACCACAGGAACTTGTCAGTTGATGGGAAATAGACTTGTTTCCTGGTTTAGCAAGAAACATAATTCAATATCCACTTCCATTGTTGAAGCTGAATACATTGCTGCTGGAAGTTGATGTGCACAAATACTATGGTTGAGACAGTAATTAAGGGATTGAGGAAAATGAAATTCTCATAATGTGTGACAACACAAGTGCAATTGCTATCACAGAAAATCATGTTTTACACTCTAGAACCAAACACATTCATGTGAGACCTCATTTTATAAGAGATCATGTGGAAAAGAAAGATGTGGTGGTTCTTTACATCCCTACTGAAGATCAACTTGTTGACATCTTTACAAAACCATTGGACAGTGAAAGATTTGCTATGTTAAGAACTGAACTTGGCATCATAAAAGTTGACTGATATGTTAATGGTCAGTAGAGTACTAGAATTCACCAAGGGGATTAGTCTTTGCCCTGCTGGTGCGCTAACGTGGTAGATTAGTCATTGGTATCAACAATTCCATGTACTTAAATAGTTTGGACAATTGAGCAAATGAAGTTGCCAAGGGGATTGATCTTTGTCCTGTAGGGTGAGCTCACTTGACAGATCAGTCATTGGTATTAAACTTAATCTTGTATTATCAGTTGGACAAAACTAGAGATCGCATGAAAATCAAAGCAAAGTACTTGATCAAGAAGTCTTGAGCTTCATGAAGATCGGTAGAGAGTGTTCTTGTCGTCGGTGGTGAGTAATCTTTCGATCAGTAGAGTAAAATCGAAATAACCCTGTTGATGCTTAACCCTACTGAAAACCAAGTCTACTGGATTATACGTTATGAAGACAGTCAAACTTTAATGAAAGTCAATAGTAAACGGATATTATTCTTATCCATTATAACTGCGGTTACAATATCCAACGGTTACAACTCTTAATGGGACAAGTTAGTAGGACACGTGGCAACATCACATTTATTCCAACTTTAATCATGGTTAAATGCTACAGTACGTGTATAGTACTTGCCTGACATTTATCAACCACTACCTTTCCTTATATATACAGACATACACACAGAAGATACATACATACCTTAGATCAATTTTCTCTGAAAATATACTAGTGTGAACACAGATTTGCAAAGTTTTCTTCTCCATCTTTTTCAAATTTCTATAATGGCGGACAAAGGAGATGTTCATAATGGTACAAGCCAAAGTGTTAGAGGGTTTGTTGTTGATGCTAACAAGTCTGAGTTGGCCATCAAAATTGGAAGAAGAATCAGAAGATGTGAAGGACTGGAAGATGTCCTAAATCTAAGACTGGAGAGTATTTCATACACAAACGTTGTTAATTTCTAGAAGAATATAGTGATAAAAGATGATAGAGAGGCATTCACTACAACTATTAATGCCTAGTAGATTGAAATCACTTCAGACGTACTGAGGGAAGTGTTTGGATTTGGACCAGGAAATGGAGCTCCTACAAATCCTGAGTTGATAGAGTTATTAAGACTGGAGTTTGTTGAAGCAATAAAGACAAACAAATCCACAGCTATAGCCTTGAGTATTAATGTGAATAATATTGGCTTGGAATATAACCTACTGAGCAAGATTATTGCCAAGAATATTCTGGGATTTAGTGGAAGTCTTGATACACTTTCTGGAACGAAGATAGACATGCTGATAATCATTTGCAGGAGTTTGAAGTTTGATTGGGCCGGATTCTTTGTTCAGTACATGAAGTAAGTGGTGACAGAAGATAGAGATGGAACAAGGAAGTCCAAGAGAAAACCTTTGGGTTTGATGATTCAGGCCCTGCTGAATCCCTTGCAGATTGCTGATGTTGCACCTGCAAAAATCAACAAGTCAAGATACAAACCAAAAATCAATTATCCCGTCCCTGGTTTGGATAATGTGGAAGAAGATGATAAAGAGACTGAGAGTGATAATGATGGTGAAGACAATGATGGTGGGCAGGAACAGAGGACCAAGGCCAAAAATAATATCCAACCTACTGCATCAAAGAAGTCTGTACTGAAAAGGAAAGTTGCTGATACAAGAAAGATAATTGAGTTGTTAAAGCCTAAAAAGACAAAGCAGCAACCGGTAGACACTGCCGAGTCTACTGAGGCTCAAGTTGAAACTAAGGCTACTAAGCCTATTGGAGTTGCGAAGGAGACTCCAGCTGAGCTTTTAAACGAACAGATGAAAGAAGATAGGAGAAAGAGGAAAGGTGCTAGCAAAAGAACTCTTTGAGTCTGAGCAACAACCTGCAAAAAGACAGAAACGGGTTGTGAAAAAGAAAGTTCATGGAAAGAAAAGAATGAAGGGTTCTGGAGGCCTAAAAGGAAGTAGAAGAAGGTGTTGTTGAAACAACACAGGTTGATGAGCCTATTGAGGCTGCTGATGTTGTTATAAAGTAACAAATTGAAGAACCACAGCACACTGCTGAACATGAACTTGCCGTGGAAGTCATTGTACCTGTTCAAGACCCTGCTGTGGATGCTAAAACTCAGAGAGAAGAACAAACTATTGCAGACCCTACTGGTGAGCATATAAGTCTGGGGAACCTAGTGTTGAACAGATGGAGGTGGTAGGTACTAATTTACAACCTGAAGAACCTACTGACCTATTTGTATCTGTTGATGATACATTAAGTCATCTTGTTGAAACATTTGGAGGACAACAAGTTGAACAACCTGTTCCAAGGAAGCCTACAGTGTCCTATGAAATGAGGGAAAAGAAATCTAGGAAAGAGAGAGTGGATCCTGATTTCAAGAGGGTCCAAAGATACTTTGAATGGAAGTTTGGTTTCTACAAGAGACAGAAACCAGCAGCATGAACTATGACTGGTTTTGAGGAATTGGTTTTTGAAAGCCTAGAAGTGGAAACTTTGCTGAGATTGATTGATACATCTGAATTAGAGGCAAGGATTATGGAAATCATTGAAGATGGCAAGCAAAAGAAGAACATTATGTTCAAAGATCCCAAATTCACACCTGATAGTGATGATTCATCCTTATCTGATTCTGATGATGATCATCCTATGTTTCCAGGTAGTCCAGTGGTACTGCAATGCAAAGACCTCATCGAAGAATTTGGACATGGATCTACTTGACAAGGCAATGGATCAATGCTTGATGGTGGCAAGTCTGGCCGAGGGTCGATGGATCGATGATTTGGATCAGGAACTGTTTGTTGCAGCAACACTTCTTGAAGATGCTATGTTGAAGGCCACTACTGATGCTATGATGATTGAGCTGCATGAAATTATATCAGAAGAATCAGCACAATATCAAGATAGTATTGATACTGATGAAGTTTTAGCAAAAGCCTCTGAGACTCTTAGAGAGATTGAAAAATCTTGAGGTTTGCTAGAGGAAAATATGGATGTATTTCCCTAAGATACAGTTGAAGAAATGGAGGATCGGTCTACTGAGGATCAAACAGCAACTGAACAAAGGTTGGAACAGGAGGTCCTAATCACTGAGGATCAAACAGTGTTGGGACAAAGGTTGGAACTTTTGTTGGGATTGGAGGAATCCCTTGTGCATTCAGTAGAGGTTGCTGTAGAACAGGCTACTGTGGAACAGACCCCTGTGGAACAGATTGCTATAGCACAGGTTGATGAAGGAAAGATTACTGAAGGAAAGGTTGCTGATAACAAAGATAGGCAGCAAGCTGCTGATGAACCTGATGAAGAACAGCTTGTTGACTATGACTTCAGTGATGAGAAGTTCCAAATGCCTGAAGAATAAGCTGAAGTAGAGCCCCAACAACCAAATGTACCTATATTTGAAGAAGTACCTATTTTGGTAGCTGCATAAGAGGAACGACCTGAGCCAGAACCTGTACTTGAATAGATTTTTGGAAATGTGATTAAGGAGGGTCCTAAACCTGCTGAATGAGACAGGTCAAGAGCCATAGTTTTCAGGAGACCAAGGGCAAATTATCACGTTGAAGAGCCTGCTGATGATTTTGCTGGACAAATGGCTGGAGGTGTGGTTGGTGCAATACCAGCATATATTTTGGATGAGTTGAGAGCTATAAGAGATGATATTACACAACTATGACTCAACATATAAGAATTGAACAGAGCTTTGAAGACCTGGTGAATCTGGTGGAAAATAGAGGAAGGACCACTGAAACAGTTGCTTCCAACATTACCTCTACTCAATTTTCTATCAATGATCTAATCAATGATGTAAGAGGTATCAAGCAAAGCAATGCACACAGAGATAAGAATTTGCATGAGCAGATTGGCTTATTGGACAAAAAGATTGACAAGATTACTGAGGCACCTAAGCCTGTTGTGGCACCTCACCCTGCTAAGGCATCTCAACCTGCTGTACTAGATCCTAAGCTTACTGGGAGGATTAATCTGCTGGAACAGACTGTTGAAGGAAGGATCACTACAGTTGACACGAGGACTGAAATCGTGGAAGGTCAACTGGCAAATTTGGTGATCACACAAGAAAGTCTTCATGGCCTGCTGAGCTAGTTTATTGATGATGTCAATAAGGGGGAAGAAGGCCTTACAGCAGAAGCAAATGAGGCTGCAAGGATTTTTGCCAAAAATAAATGGGAGGCTGATATAAATGATTTTAGAAAGCCTGCACCTCACAGGATTTAGATGAATGATGATCTTCTAACAGAGTATAAGAAGTTGTATTATGGAAAGAAGAGACCCTATCATGACATGGGATTTCAAGAAGGACTGAATTCCTTTCTAGGACTTAAATTTTGGGAAGTAAGGGTCAAAACATTAAGAGCTTCTAGTAGAGGTGGAAGAGGTCAAAGAATGGGAATTCAGACAGCAAGAGATTCACTGGAAGAATTCAAACATTTCTACATAGAACAATGCTTCAATGTTCATACTATAAGGTTGACTTTACCAGAAGCCTGGAAATGGTGGAAAGAGTTACATACCTGGGTTGATTTTTCCACTTTGGAAAATCAATGGATGCTAGATATTATCAAAAAAATCAGGGAGTTTCAAGAGAAGCAAGAGCAAGACATAAACAGAAACTAGATCAGCACACTTACTTATGCCTTTATCTTTTGCTGATACTAGTTTGTAATAATCTTGAACAAATATGATTTTAATGAGATATGACTAGATTTGTTCTGTTTTTGTTTTTATCATTTTGCTTTGTTGTAAGGAGGGTATTGGCATCATCACTAAAAAAAGGAAATTGTTGGACATATTTTAAGTTTTAATGATTAGTGCCAGACTAGCTGTTATAGAGCAAAGGCAAAAAGATGTCTAGATCAAATGTATAGGTTTATTGGAGTTTGATCTTTGTTTAGGTTTGATCAAACAAGCACTGTAATTAGGTCAGCTGACTTTATCAGCAGACCTGTCTAGGTCAGTAGGGTAACTAGGTCAGTAGAGTGTCTAGGAACCTGCTGAAGACTGAAGGCTGAGGGTTCAAACTCACTTATTGAAGGCTAATGGATCAAACTTAGTATTTAAAGTCAAGGATATGGAATCAGAATTTAGGGAAGTCTGTGATGATCTAAACTGATTACATATGCCTTGTATACAAGGTCTAAGTTCCATATGTTAAGTGGTGATTGGAACTTAGTTATAATCAAAGTGGTGTACTCTAACTTCACAATGAAAAGTTAGATAAGAAGCAGTTGGCTGAAGTGTTATTAAAACACAGCAGACACAAGCCAGCTGACAAATATCTGTATCAGAAGACTGATATAGTCCTTATATATACTGAAAGAAGATCTCGATTTAATAAAAATTACATTGGAAGATTAATTGGATTATGATGGATTACAAGCCTTGATTTTGTCAACAAATCAATGGTCAAGATAAAAGGAATGTTGGAAAGATTCAGAGGATTATCCAATGGATATAAATCAATGGGTGGACAGTCTGGAAACTGACAAAAAGTTGGCTGACAGTGTCAGTACTATGAACAGAGACAAAAAGTAAGTCAAGATAGGGACATGTCTGAAACGGTTATGTTTGAAATTCAAACATAAGTCACAAGATTCACACCTATAAATAGGAGACTCCTGACTCAGATTGAATAGTATGAAAATTGATGAACATATAATCCATACGAAGCTATTAAGTTATAATCAAGAAAAACACCCTACTGACAAATACTGAGCTTAAATTTACTGATAAAGAAATTTCTTCAAGTGCAACCTGCTATCAAATTACATCAAGTATACATACTTGAAGACCTTAAAGTCATTGATCATTTCATCTCGATCAAGTTCTTTGAAAATTTGAATCACTTACTTGATTCAAATCTTCTTTTACAAGAATTTTGCTGAAGACAGAAGCATCTTTTGGGTGTCAAGAACTGTTGTTTGTGGTGGAGCTTGTGAAGAGGCAATCCTACCCTTCAAGGACCAGTGGAATACTTTGGAGCAGCAATCCTACATGTATCAAGTGTTCAGTTTGTGAAGCCATAGTTATTAGTGAAGGACAAATAGCTGGGATTTTTGTAACTGCATCCTCAAGGATCTCTAGTGAATTTCTTCCAACATCACATGAGAAGAGTGGACTGACAGGATTACACCACTTGGAACCACTATAAATCTTTCCTACCTTACTTTCTGCATTTACTTTGTACAATTAGCATACTTATCACATCAACCTACTGAAACTAGCAACTGAATCACACACTTACAGTACCGAGTATCCAATAATAAGTATCATCCTTTTAACAACAAGTAATAAGTCTTAATTTAAATATATTCCACTGCAACAAATTTAGTAACCTTTATAGTAGAGACTATGAGAGTAGTGAGTACTAGTAGTAGACTACTAGTAGTCACAGATCATCGACCTTCTTGAGTTTGTCAACTCCAAAAAGTTTTAAGTGTTTAGTTTATTCACCACCACCCCCCCCCCCCCTCTAAACTTAACCGAAGCCTTTTCAAGGGACCAACACTTTGTACCCTTTTCCTCTTCCATTTCCGACAATGTGCTCCTCTGCAAAATCCTCTTTCGAAATTCCCTTGTCTATTGACTACAAGATGAGTTGCATGCTGACTAATGTCTTCCGTTGCTGGTGGATTGAATCTAGCAACCAGGTGTTCAAGAGAAATCAATTAAGACTGCACCTTTTACCAAGATAGGGGGCCAATCCAGGATGTGATGTTGACATTTACTCACTCATACTATTTCCCAATTACTCTAAGAGTTTGCAAAATGAGTTATCCCTTAGTGATGGAAGAGATGACTGAGGGATCGGATAGCACATACACTCTTCTCAAAATTTCTGGTGAGAGAGATATGAACAAAACATCTGCCATAGTTTTCGGTGCCAACTCAACCCAGAGTTGGTGGAAGAGATGAGAAGAGTGTATGTGCTATCATTTAGCTGGAAACGGCGGACACCAGAAGATCAGAGGTAGAAGAGATGGGATGAGTGCTTCTAGAAACTGAATGACAACCAGTGGTGGTGGAGCTCTGTCTCCTTATGGTGGCTTCAGCCATGGGCTCTGATACTAAGTTGATCTACAAAGAATATAGGTGTGGACTAACTCAGAATAATCATTCTTTCAGTGAGAGAATATTACATCACTAGCAGTGGCGGATCCAAAATTTATATTCAGCGGGGTCCGTAAAGATTTTACAAAGTAATTATTTTTGTTAATGGGGTCCGAAATATTTTTCTATAGATAAAATTTAACGTAATCTTATTTTTAGCGAGATCACGAGATTACATCGTATAGAACAGAGAAAACACATACCATAATAAATCATCTAATGTTATATTCTAACATATCATATATACCTATTACTGCTGGCTTTCAAAGTTACGTAATGAACAATTGGAAGGTTAAGTTATGAGTGGCCGACATATATCATTGCAAGGGGACATAATAATAATAATAATTTTCCCTTTCTGTTTGTTATTGGTATGGAGTACTTCTCCAGAATGCTTAGGATTCATGGTGAGGATTCTGAGTTTAATTTTCATGCTGTATGTCAAAATCTGAAAATAAACCATCTTGCTTTTGTTGATGACTTGATGCTATTTGCTAGATGAGATCCTATCTCAGTAACCTTATTGATGAGTTGTTTAACTTCTTTTGGTGATTGCTCTGGTTTGGCTGTAAATCTTTTGAAATCTGAGATGTTCTGTGCTCAGGGCCGGCCCTGGAATATTTTAGGCCTTCGGCTATGTTGTCGAATTAGGCCTTTTATACTGAGTGCGACAGGTGTCGTCGAAAAGAAACGGTGTTTGCATGTTCATTGGGACACATCCTTTGAAGACACATCCTTTGAAGACGAACTGGTTCGTTCTTTCGTGAAGAGGTACAATATCTTTTCGTTGTCTATATATAGAGAGACATCAGCATTCGGTGAAAAACACGAATAGAAGCATCATCAGTACAAACATAATGTGTCTCTAAAGTAGTACTCCATTGAATCCTGAGAGAGGTCTTAAAACATCTCTTTAAAGAAACGTTTTATACATGCATTGGAGATCATTCAGTTCTGTTTGTTTTATCACATTTTTTCTAACATATTTCCCGTGACTTAATCCAATTCAAAAAAAAAGTATACATATGTGATGTGTGTCTATAATTTAGACATTGTAATTTTTTTGGGCCTTTATCAATTGAAGTAAAAAAAAATATAGGTCAATTAAAAATTATTTTGGCCTTTATTAACACATTCTATTACGTTAGATTGGATTAGATCTATACGGTTTTTTTTATAAAAATTGCGGTACATGTAAATTCGGGCCCTCGAAATTATTGGGCCTTAAGCCGCCGCTTCCTCGGGTTATAGCTAGGGCCGGCCCTGTCTGTGCTGGTTTAAGTGAGGATAATAAGGCTGATCTGCTGGATATCACTGGTTTAAAGGAAGGAATTCTTCCAATAAGATACCTTGGCATTCCTCTATGTGCTGTAAGACTGAATGTTGGTCATTATGATTCTCTGTTTAATTCATTGAGGAACTATTTCTGTAGCTGGAAAGGTGCAACTCTATCTTATGCAGGCAGGTTGCAGCTTATACTTTCTGTTATACAAGGTGTTCATTGTTTCTGGTTAGGTATTTTTCCCATCATTGGCAGTGTTAAGTTGAAAATGGACCAGCTTTGTAGGAGATTTATGTGGAGGGGGGGGGTTCTTGTGATTCCTTTAGAAAATCCTTAGTTGGTTGGGATGAGGTCTGTGTTCCTAAAAATGAAGGTGGCCTGGGGATTTTTCAGTTGGATGCTTGGAACTTGGCTCTTCTTTGCAGAATCTTGTGGAATTTCCAATGCAAAAAAGACTGCCTTTGGGTAAAGTGGATTATTGAGGAATACTTGAAGAACATTGGTATTTGGGAGTATCAGTACAAGCATAGGGATTCAGCTTTGATCAAGGCTCCGTTTAGAATCAGAGATAGGATTCTAGATCTTCTTTGGCTCACTTGATCTTCTTTGTGAAGCTCATTGTGATCCTGGTCTCTGAGTTCAAAACTCATCCCTAGGCTTTCTTATGACTTCTTCAGGAGTAAAGGGCCTAAAGTTTGGTGGTGCAAGACAGTTTGGAACCCTAGGGCTACTCCTAAACAATGTTTTATGCTATGGATGGCTTTGAAGAATTGATTACTTAGTATTGACAAGTTGGTTTTTGATGATAAGGTTTGCTCTTTGTGTGGTTTGGTGAATGAATATGTCTCCCATCTATTTTTCCAGTGCCCTACTTCTTGTATGGTTTGGGGGGAAATCAGGTTGTGGCTTGGCATTAATAGGAGATTAGAGACTGTGGTTGGCTCTGTTAGATGGCTAGGCATGAAGTGTAAAGGTACTTCTTTTGGGAATGTGGCTAGATCTGCTTCTGTCTCTGTGGTTGTGTATTGGCTTTGGCATATGAGGAACAAGAGGAGATTTGAAGGCATTTTGATGAGGATACCTGACATTTTGCATTGTATTAAGACTCACATCTACTATATAATGCAAGCTGCATTTCCCTTATAAACTTTCACCCCATGATGTTAGGGTTTTGTACTTCTTTTGTGTTTTCTTTTGGTCTTTGTTGGTGGCTGTTTGAGATTATTTTCTTTCTCTACACACCAAGGAATATGCTCTGTGAGTTTTGTTCTCATATGACCCATTCTTTTTGCAGTTTTTGAGTGTTGATAGGGGTTTAGTGGCTGTTGTTTCTGGTAGCATTTAACCTCAAGGGTCTTATGCAGCTTCAAACCAACAAATCTAACCTCTTCTCAACATTTTGTAGATACTAGACTTGTTCTTTTGTCTAGGATGTAGCTCTTGTAGTTTGCATACCTTGGTTTAATATATTTACATTTAACCACAAAATAAGGGGACATAATTTTTACCTGCACAGGTTTCGGTTGGTTCTCAGGTTGTATATTGCACCGGAACGTGAGATCGAATCCCGACAGCCACAGCTTGGGAGCTAGCTTTGAATAAATGATGATTCTTTGTGGGTATATAGTCATGGTCCTCCCTCGAGGGAAATCACCTTTTGCACCGAGAGGACATAATTTTTCACTTCTGTCATACCTTATGGTTTTAATTATATAATAATGTAGTGCTTGAAGGTGACATTATTATTGACATCACAGTCAATCTATTTTTTGGGTACCACAATGAAATTCGACCAATTTAGTGTCAAAATTATACACAAAACTCTACTCTGGAGATATCAAAAACAAATGTTGACCTCTGTATTAATATCTGTGGTGCTATTAACAGTGCCCATTTGGAAAAATATATTTGCTTTTCGTAAAGCTGTGTCTATCACAAGTATAAGAGCGGTCAGCAAATATGATTTGTGCTCAATTATCAATATCTTTATGTTGTGCTCAATTGTGTTGTGCTTGTCAGATGATATTATCACAGAGGTTGCTAAAGAGGACACAACAGAGATGCTGTGGTCCAAGCTTGAGAGTCTGTACATGACAAAGTCTCTAACCAACAAGTTGTTATTAAAACAACGTCTGTTCAGTTTAAGGATGCTTGAGGGAACTCATCTGAGGGATCATCTAGATCAGTTGAACACAATATTCCTTGACCTAAGGAATATTCATGTGAAGATTGAAGATGAGAATGCAGCATTGATTCTACTTGTGTCATTGCCTGCATCATATGAGAACTTTGTGTAGACCTTTATTGTTGGAAAGGACTCAGTGTCGTTGGAGGATGTGAGATCATCACTCCATGCTCGAGAGCTACACCATAAGGCATCTAGTTCTTGGGACAGACAGTCAGTCTGCTAGATTGGTGGCCAGTGGAGTCAGCAGGGGGCCAGGAAATTCTGGAAAGAAGAAATTCAAGAGAAATTCCAAGAGACCTAAAGCTAAGGATGTCTGTAACCACTGTAAGGAGCAGGGACATTGGAAAAATGAATGTCCAAAAAGGAAGAAGCAGCAGGGTACTCAGCAGGGTACTGTTGCTTTGGCAGAACAAGACACCATCTGAAGAAGATCTAGCCTTAGCAGTGTCAGAGTCAGCAGGGCATAGAGATGTGTGGATTCTGGACACTAGGTAATCTTATCATATGTGTCATAATAGAGAGTGGTTTTCAACTTATCAGCAGGTGGATATTGCTATGGCTATCAGCAAGGTCTGCAAAATAGTTGGGATTGGATTAGTTCAATTGAGGACACATGATGGTAGATTCTGCACACTGAAGGAGGTTAGGCATGTTCCACAAATGACCAAGAATTTGATATCACTTAGTCTACTAGGACAGCAAAGGGTTCAAATTCAGGGGTGAAGGTGGAGTGGTAAATGTCTATAAGGGTTCAATTGTGATTCTAAAGGGTATCAGGCAGGGTACTTTGTACATACTATAGGGGTCTACTATATCTTGTTCAACTGTTGTTGCATCATCAGAGGTTCACCAGTCACAGTTGACCAAGTTGTGGCATATGAGATTGGGTCATATGGGTGAAAGTGAGATGCAAATTCTGTCTAAATCTAATCTACTTGGGGCATAAGATCAAGGAACTAGATTTTCGTGAACACTGTGTGTTTGGGAAGCTACATAGGAGCAAGTTCCCATAAGCAATTCACATCATGATGAGACTCAACTTTACTATGGTTCAGTGCATGTTTTAACCCCCATTTATGACACTTTTGGCTTGTATTGGGTAGTTTTAGACCATTTATAGGGCAAAATGCATTGCACACTCACTTTGAGGCAAACCTTCAAATAGATGGAAAGCATCACCATTTTACGGTATTTTGACCCTTTTCGAGCCCTCGTTATCTTGCGGAGTTATGCTTGGTATGTGTTTGAATGTTGTGATGTAGAATCTAGGTGATTTATGATCCCGGAAGACAAGGCATGAGACTTAGAGTGGCATAACCGAAGCCCGGAGATGGAAACGAATCAAATATAGTTGGTGTTTTCATCTTACATTCACTTTATCTGCAATTTACTCCCAGATACATGCTTCTTCTGGACTTGTGGTCATCATAAAAGTTGTAGATAATTGAATGTTCTTTCCAACACAACTTGAATCACTCGAATAGGAGCTCTAAATGCAAAGATATTGCTAAATTACTGAAGGCCGTCAGTGCTGAAAGTTCAGGATCGAGTGCGGGCGCACCATATGTGGTGCGGACGCACTGGACGGGCAGAAAGTTCAATTTTAGCACAGAACACTCAGTACGAGCGCGCTGAGGTCTAGTGCGGATGCACCAGATCGATTTTATGCACTTTTTGGACCTATAAATACCCAAGTTTTTTATGTTGCATTCGTATGTTGAGTCATCACATTGATAGGATAAATGGTTTAGTGAACATGTAAATGCATGCTACTTCATTTACTACCCTATCTTGGAGACGGGATTTTCATGCACGTATAGCTTCAATTTCATGCACCATGGTAACTAGTGACCGATTATGATAGACTTAGGCACAATTCAGCTACCTAGAACTCATATAATTAACTTAGAGACGAAATAGAAAGGACGGCCTTGGTAGAGTTTGGGATGACAGTTATGGCATTTCTTTGACCCGACTAGAGCCAAATAGTCATCCCATAACATATTCCACAGTAACCCCTCTAAGCCTTGGTAGGATGGTTAGACCCCATCCGACACTTAGTCGTTCGTATTTAGCCCGTGATTTCCCAAACCCCAAACCTTATTTGTGGTCTACATTCCCTTGAACATCCTAGGAGTTGAGCTTAATCATTTTAGTTCGATCACACTTGCTTAGGCAAGTGTGGGGTGGTGGGGTGGTAGTGTGGTATGTATGTATAGAGGAGTTGGTATTACAAGCTATTTCATGATATTAGAGGGTAGGAGCTCAATTCATTTTATGTGTCTGTTATGGCCTTTGACTCAAACCTAATAAAATCATTGTGTAGTGTAGCTTTCTAAATTCAAAAGTCAAGGGAAAAAAAGAGAGAAAAAAAATCAAAAGAAAATGAAATCAATCAAAGAAAGCTTGCAAATAAAGTGTTGAAAGTAATAAAGTTTTCTAAATTCAAAAGTCAAGGGAAAAAAAGAGAAAAAAAAAAGAAAATGAAATCAATCAAAGAAAGCTTGCAAATAAAGTGTTGAAAGTAATAAAGGTTGAGTCAAAGAAAGCCAAGTGTTTTAGGACACTTGTATTGATTTGTATATGATGTTGGTGTTTGGGATGAGTCTTTAGTGTAGAAACATGATTCTTATACATTTTTGTCTCGTTACACTTGAGATATAGTGGGATATGGCGTTTTATTTCTTGGATCATATTTCTACTTTCATTTTGAGCTAGACAAGGGTAGAGCTAGCTACGTTTTGTATTGTTACACCCCATGATTGAGCTTGCTCGTGTTTATCTCTTTGTTGTTTATTCCCCAGAAATTCCCTTCAGTTAGCCCTGTCCCGAGCCTAACGTTACAACCTTTCAAGTCCTACTCGACCTTGATTAGCCTCGGTTTGGCCCCGATTAGTGGAGATGCTTATGAAGTATAAGCCTATAGTGTAGTCGCAATGACCTAGCATCCATAATCCAAACCGGAAAACTGTGGTAAATGTAGGAGAAGTTATTTACACACACACATCCCGTTTTCTTGATAAGGTAGGGTTAAACAGCATGAATTTACTCTTTCACATTTTGGTTATCTTTGTAATGTGATTGGCTTGACCTAAGCGTGTAACGTTGACTGTTTGGATTCTTATAAACGCTCATTTTTGCTCGAGGGCGAGCAAACGCTAAGTGGGGGTGGTTGATGAGAGTCAACTTTATTATGATGATGCATGTTTTAACCCCCATTTATGACACTTTTGCCTTGTATTGGGTAGTTTTAGACCATTTATAGGGCAAAATGCATTGCACACTCACTTTGAGGCAAACCGTCAAATAGATGGAAAACCTCACCATTTTACCGTATTTTGACCCTTTTCGAGCCCTAGTTATCTTGTGGATTTATGCTTGGTATGTGTTTGAATGTTGTGATTCAGGATCTAGGTAAGTTATGTGCCCGGAAGACAAGGCATGAGACTTAGAGTGGCATAAACGAAACCCGGGGATGGAAACGGATCAAATATAGTTGGTGTTTTCGCCTTACATTCACTTTATCTGTAATTTTCTCCTGGATGCCTGCTTTTTCTGGACTTGTGGTCTTCATGCAAGTTGTAGATAATTGAATGGTCTTCCAACGCAACATGAATCACTCAAATCGGAGCTCTACACGCAAAGCTATTGCGAATTTACCGAAGGCCATCAGTGCTGAAAATTCAGGATCCAGTGCGGGCGCACCAGATGTGATGTGGACACACTGGACAGACAGAAAGTTCAATTTTAGCACAGAACACTCAGTGCGAGCGCACTGAGGTCTAGTGCGGACGCACCGGATCAATTTTCTGCACTTTTTAGACCTATAAATACCCTTTTTTCAGACTTCTTGATGCTCTAAGAACCCTAACTATTAGCATAGCTCAACCCCTTCCCTTTTAGCTCCACTAAACTCTTTATTACTTTAATTTCTCTTAGATTAGACTTAAATTAGCTTAGATTGTTAGCTCAACTCTTGGATTTTGGTCTTTGGGATATTCTTCTTCAACAGAGTGACATGGGTGTTGTTGAAGCTTGAAAAAACATCATCTCCTTCTTATTTTTGTAATTAATCTAGTTTATTTTCTTGTTTTATGTCTTTAATCTCTTCCTTGCTTGTTATTTCTTGTTTTGTGATGAGTACCTAATTTCTTAGATATCCAAACCATGTGAATGTTGAAGAAATCTCCCTATAATTGAAGAAATTGGGAATGTGTAGTGTTTAATTATTGTTATATCGAAGAATTCATGTCTTAAAACTTATTCTTAATGTTTGAATTAGCTTGTACACCTAGTTCATGAGCTCACACACCACTTTTATAAATGTATGTTGTTGAAGAAGGGTGTGGGAAAAGAGGTTTTAAGATCGTTATTTACAATTGGTGAGTTGTTTAGATCAATTGGGTAATGAGGTTTGTCGGTGTAAATCGAGCGGCTCTAATTCTTAATATTGTTTCGATCGATTAAATCCTTAAAAGCGGATTTGTTGAACCGGGCAAAGTGTACTAGGTTGTTGCATGTCGTCTAGTATTATTTTAAGAGTTTGCCCCCATGAACTAGTCGATATAAGCCTTAGGAAGGTCGGTTGGTAGTTCCCATTCCCAAATAGTCGATTAGAGGGGCGAAAGTATTCAATTGGATCATGATTTGGCTAAGTCTCTTTCCCTCCTTATCACTTATTTAAATATCATTTTAACCATTCGTATTTAGCCAGTAATTACCCAACCCCCAAACCTTATTTGTGGTCTACATGCCTTTGAACACCCTACGAGTTGAGCTTAATCATTTTATTCGATCACACTTGCTTAGGCAAGTGTGGGGTGGTTGAGTGGTATGTATGTATAGAGGAGCTGGTATTACGAGCTATTTTATGATATTGGAGGGTAGGAGCTCGATTCATTTTATGTGTATGTTTTGGCCTTTGATTCAAACCTAATAAAATCATTGTATAATGCAGCTTTCTAAATTCAAAATTCAAGAAAAAAAAGGGAAAGGAAAAAATCAAAAGAAAATGAAATCAATCAAAGAAAGCTTGCTAATGAAGTGTTGAATGTAATAAAGGTTGAATCAAAGAGAGCAAAGTGTTTTAGGACACTTGTATTGATTTTTATATGATGTTGGTGTTTGGGATGAGTCTTTAGTGTAGAATCATGATTCTTATACATTTTTGCCTCGTTACACTTGATATGTAGTGGGATATGGTTTTATTTCTTGGATCATATTTCTACTTTCATTTTGAGCTAGAGAAGGGTAGATCTAGCTACATTTTGTACTGTTACACCCCATGATTGAGCTTGCTCGTGTTTATCTCTTTGTTGTTTATTCCCCAGAAATTCCCTTCGGTTAGCCCTGTCCCGAGCCTAACGTTACAACCTTTCAAATCCTACTCGACCTTGCTTAGCCTCGGTTTGGCCCTGATTAGTAGAGATGGTTATGAAGTATGAGCCTATGGTGTAGTCGCAATGACCTAGCATCCATAATCCAAACCGGTAAACCATGGTAAATGTAGGAGAAGCTATTTACACACACACACACCCCGTTTGCTTGATAAGGTAGGGTTAAATAGTATGAATTTACTCTTTTACTTTTCGGTTATCTTTGAAATGTGATTGGCTTGACCTACACATGTAACTGTTAGGAAATCACTAGTTTAACGCAGCGGAATTTAAAATTTGATTTCCTTTTCTAGATCGTTCTTCGTTTAATGCAATAAACACGTTAAGTAGTTTGACGGTTATACCTTAGATGATCTACAAGATCGTCGCTTTGACCGCCAACGGAGAGTAGTTCAATGCGCAAGCCGTCCACGCGTCCGGCCTCTATCGCTAATCCACACGAACCCCTCGCCGGAATCCTCCTTGGATTGCTACCGGAAAAACTCCGGCTACTAGACCGGACCTTTTCTTCCCTCACAAACTCACTATGGAGAGCTCTCTATTTTACACAAGAATTATGAACTCTTGCAATTGTGTTGTACAAAGAGCTTGACACCCACTTCCCTTTTTATAGAGGAGGTGGCGCCCCATCTCAAGTGTGGAGGAGAAGAAAACCTTTTCCAATAAAATAAGGAAAATCAATTAGATTGATTTATCTCTTTAATTATAATATTTTGTCAATATCATATATTGATTATAATTATCTTATTACCATAAATCTATTTTTCCAAAATCAATTAATATCCTATATTAATATTATGGCAATATTTATTAATTAAAGTGCACAATCCAAGTGTATCTCATACACTCAAAAGTGGCGCCCCTTTAGTCAATAAATTGACTTCCGGAATATTCTTTAATTAATATAATTTATATATAATTAATATCTTGTATTTTATTTATTCATAATAAATAAATACCACCATATTAATTTACCACTATAACCTTTATAGTCTAGAGATAAACTTTCCTTATTTGGTTATCAACTATAACCGCATTTTAATCCGACTCGATGTTCATATGTGTGTGACCCGATAGGCTTCCGAATATGTTGGTCGTAGACACAAAGTGCAATTTACCAAAATGCCCTTCATACCTAACGATCACGGGATAGCGTCTAGCAACACACCGTGACCCCAATTATCGGAAGAGTCAAAAGCAATGACTACTACCTTTCATGTGAAGCAGTTACCGTGTAACTTACAATCCTATCGCTATAATAATATCCATACGATCGTATCTCGAGTGTCAATACATTGACGATCGTATCTTACAATCTGGATATCATGCTCTCTCGGAATAACACATTTACTCCCACTTTGCAAAGATTCTCGAGAGCTAGACATTCCTTATAAGAAGGCCATTTCGGATATTCAATCCCAATCATAGGATACGCGATTCCCGGACGACCAATCATGTATACTCCGCGATGCTTCAATATCATACCCAATCACTACCGCATGATCGCCCGTGGTTAGGAGAAATCTCAATAGTGTCAAAGCATGACAATCCACACCGTGATGCCATGAAGACTCCGGTCAAAAGGATAATTACACAACCGCCACATAGTGTGACACTTAAATGTAAGTGGGTCACCTAACGACGCATTCTCTAATACACGTCCACGCACATACCCAAGTGTCCCTACACTTCGATAGACGAGATCTATCCCTACCTTCTAAAAGATAGAAGACATCCAATACGTGTTAGTCCGATTATACTATCAATGTCCCATTTGATAATATGTAAGACTAGAGACATTTAAGTACCAACCTTGTTATAGTGATTAGAGATCTCATCAACCATAATCACTATCATGGTTTCTCTATCATGATTGATACTAGGGACGTTACTATATATATACAACAAATAATATGAAGACAAACAATATATAATAACATAAGTGCTTTTATTAATCATAATAAAGTTATTACATGAACCAAATAGACTGTAAATGACCCGACCCGGTCGGATCCGGTCCAACCCGATTGGGTTTAGGACACCTTTCCAACAGTAACTTGACTCTTTGGATTCTTTTAAAACGCTCAGTTTTTCTCAAGGGCGAGCAAACGCTAAGTGGGGGGTGGTTGATGAGAGTCAACTTTACTATGCTTTGGTGCATGTTTTAACCCCCATTTATGACACTTTTGGCTTGTATTGGGTAGTTTTAGACCATTTATAGGGCAAAATGCATTGCACACTCACTTTGAGGCAAACCGTCAAATAGATGGAAAACCTCACAATTTTACGTTATTTTGACCCTTTTCGAGCCCTAGTTATCTTGCGGATTTATGCTTGGTATGTGTTTGAATGTTGTGATGCAGGATCTAGGTGAGTTTGGAGCCCGGAAGACAAGGCATGAGACTTAGAGTGGCATAACCGAAGTCCGGGGATGGAAACGGATCAAATATAGTTGGTGTTTTCGCCTTACATTCACTTTATCTGCAATTTTCTCCTGATACATGCTTTTTTTTGGACTTGTGGTCTTTATAAAAGTTGTAGATAATTGAATAGTCTTTCCAATGCAACAAGAATCACTCGAATAGATCTCCACACGCAAATATATTTCCAAATTATTGAAGGCCGTCAGTGCTGAAAGTTCAGGATCCAGTGCGGGAGCACCAGATGTGGTGTGGACGCACTGGACGGACAAAAAGTTCAATTTTAGCATAGAACACTTAGTGCTAATGCACTGAGGTCTAGTGCGGACGCACCGGGTCGATTTTCTGCACTTTTTGGCACACACACACACACACACACACACACACACACACACATATATATATATATATATATATATATATATATATATATATATATGTATATGCGTTTTTACATAGATTTTTTAGCATTCATCATCCTCCCAAAAACCCTAATTATTAGCATTGCTAGACCCCTCCCCTTTTAGCTCCTCTAAACTCTTTCTTACTTTAATTTCTCTTAGATTTGACTTAAATTAGCTTAGATTGTTAGCTCAACTCTTGGATTTTGGTCTTTTGGGTCTTCTTCTTCCCCAAAGTGACATAGGTGTTGTTGAAGCTTGAAGAAACATCATCTCCTTATTATTTTGGTAATTAATCTAGTTTCTTTTCTTGTTTTATGGCTTTAATCTCTTCCTTGCTTGTTATTTCTTGTTTTGTGATGAGTAGATAATTTCTTACATAGCCAAACCATGTGAATGTTGAAGAAATCTCCCTCTAATTGATGAAATTGAGAATGGGTAGTGTTTAATTGTTGTTATACCGATGAATTCATGTCTTAAAACTTGTTCTTAATGCTTGAATTAGCTTGTACACCTAGTTCATGAGCTCAGACACCACTTTTATAAATGTATGTTGTGAAGGGGTGTGGGAAAAGGGGTTTTAAGATCGTTATTTACAATTGACTGAGTTGTTTAGATCGATTGGGTAACGAGGTTTGTCGGTGTAAATCGAGCGCCTCTAATTCTTAATCTTGTTTTGGTCAGTTAAATCCTTAAAGGCGGATTGTTGAACCGGGCAAAGGGTACTAGGTTGTTGCATGGCATCTAGTATTATTTTAGGAGTTTGCACCCATGAACTAGTCGATATAAGCCTTAGGAAGGTCAGTTGGTAGTTCCCATTCCCAAATAGTCGATTAGAGGGGCGAAAGTATTCAAATGGATCGTGATTTGGCTATGTCTCTTTCTCTCCTTATCTCTCATTTAAATATCGTTTTAGCATAATCAGAACTTGAACACACTTGATTCACCTAAAATAAGTCCGATAACGACTTTAGTACTCGTTTAATTCTCTGTGGGATACGACCTTGCTCACCTCTATAGTACTTCCGACCCGGTACTCTGCCGGTTAAGGTTGGTCGTTACTATTTTGGTTACGGTATTTAACCCTTTTGGAGCCCTAGTTATATTGTGGACTTAGGCTTGGTATGTGTTTGAATGTTTTGATGTAGGATCTAGGTGAGTTATGAGCCCGGAAGACAAGGCATGAGACTTAGAGTGGCATAAACGAAGCCCGGGGATGGAAACAGATCAAATATAGTTGGTATTTTCGCCTTACGTTCACTTTATCTGCAATTTGCTCCAAGATACATGCTTTTTCTGGACTTATGGTCTTCATGAAAGTTGTAGATAATTGAGTCATCTTTCGAACGCAACTTGATCACTCGAATTGGAGCTCTACACGCAAAGATACTGCCAAATTACTGAAGGCCGTCAGTGCTGAAAGTTCAGGATCCAGTGCAGGCGCACCAGATGTGGTGCGGATGCACTGGACGGACAGAAAGTTCAATTTTAGCACAGAACACTCAGTGCAAGCGCACTGAGGTCTAGTGCGGACGCAAAGGGTCGATTTTCTACACTTTTTGGACCTATAAATACTTATTTTTTTCAGACTTCTTGATGCTCTTAGAACCCTAACTATTAGCATAGCTCGACCCCTTCCCTTTTAGCTCCTCTAAACTCTTTCTTACATTAATTTCTCTTAGATTAGACTTAAATTAGCTTAGATTCTTGGTTCAAGTTTCTTCTTTGCTCTTGGATTTTGTCATTTTGGGTCTTCTTCATCATCAATGACATTAGGTGGTGTTGGAGCTTGATGTAATCCGACTTTTGCTACGATTTTGGTACTCAATCTTAGTTTCTATCTCTTTCATGGCTTTGATTTTATCTTTAATTGTTATTTCTTGTTTAATCATGAGTAGCTAAACATTTCATAGCCAAGTAATGTGAAAATTGATGAAATCCCCCTCTAATTGATCAAAATGGGGAATGGGTAGTGTTTAATTGTTGTAATATTGATGAATTCATGTCTTAAAACTTGTTCTCAATGCTTGAATTAGCTTGTACACCTAGTTCATGAGCTCACACACCACTTTTAGCTTGTACACCTAGTTCACAGAACACTCAATGTGAGCGCACCGAGGTCTAGTGCGGACGCACCGGGTCAATTTTCTACACTTTTTGGACCTATAAATACCCATTTTTCAGACTTCTTCATGCTCTTAGAACACTAACTATTAGCATAGCTCGACCCCTTCCCTTTCAGCTCCTATAAACTCTTTCTTACTTTAGTTTCTCTTAGATTAGACTCAAATTAGCTTAGATTGTTAGCTCAACTCATGGATTTTGGTCTTTTGGATCTTCTTCTTCCCCAAAGTGACATGGGTGTTGTTCAAACTTGAAGAAACATCATATCCTTCTTATTTTGGTAATTAATGTAGTTTCTTTTCTTGTTTTATGGCTTTAATCTCTTCCTTGCTTGTTATATCTTGTTTTGTGATGAGTAGCTAATTTCTTACATAGACTAACCATGTGAATGTTGAAGAAATCTCCCTCTAATTGATGAAATTGGGAATGGGTAGTGTTTAATTGTTGTTATATCGATGAATTCATGTCTTAAAACTTGTTCTTAATGCTTGAATTAGCTTGTACTCCTCGTTCAATATTAGCTCACACACCACTTTTATAAATGTATGTTGTGAAAGGTTGTGGGAAAAGGGGTTTTAAGATCGTTATTTACAATTGACTGAGTTGTTTAGATCAATTGGGTCACGATGTTTGTCGGTGTAAATTGAGTGGCTCTAATTCTTAATCTTCTTTCGGTCAGTTAAATCCTTAAAGGCGGACTGTCGAACCAGGAAAAGGGTAATAGGTTGTTGCATGACATCTAGTATTATTTTAGGAGTTTGCACCCATGAACTAGTCGATATAAGCCTTAGGAAGGTCGGTTGGTAGTTCCCATTCCCAAATAGTCGATTAGAGGGGTGAAAGTATTCAATTGGATCGTGATTTGGCTATGTCTCTTTCTCTCCTTATCTCTCATTAATATTATTTTAGCATAATCAGAACTTGAACGCACTTGATTCACCTAAACTAAGTCCGATAACGACTTTGGTACTCGTTTAATTCTCCATGGGATACGACCTTGCTCACCACTATAGAACTTCCGACTCGGTAATCTGCCGGTTATTGTTGGTCGTTACTATTTTGGTCATCACATCACAAAAGGGACACTTGATTATATTCATTCTGATTGTTGGGGACCTTCATGGGTGGAGTCACTGGGTGGTCACATGTACTTTGTGTCCTTTATAGATGGTTATTCAAGGATGGTTTGAGAAGTCATAATGAAGCACAAGAGTGAAGCATTCAAGCACTTCAAGCAGTGGAAGACATTCGTTGAGAATCAGACAGGGAGGAAGATCAAGAGACTTAGAACTGACAGTGGACTGGAATTCTGTTGCTCTAAGTTTGATGAATTTTGCAAAATGAAGGCATTTCTAGGCACCATCTTGTCGAGAGACACTCCGCAATGAGAATGGTGTTGCAGAAAGAATGAATCAAACTCTTCTGCAGAGGGCAAGGTGCATGCTCTCTAATTCTGGTCTAGCAAGAATATTTTGGGCAGAGGCTGTTAACACATCATGCTACTTAATCAATAGAGTGCCTCACACTGGGATCAAACTTAAAACACCACTTGAAGTTTGGTCAGGAAAGTCAGCAAATTACTATGGACTTAGGGTTTTTGGAAGCACTGTCTATTATCATGTCAGTGAGGGTAAACTGGAACCTGGGGCCAAGAAGGGTGTGTTTGTTGGATATAGAGATGGAATTAAGGGGTATAGAATCTGGTCATCAGCTGAAAATAGGGTTATACTCAGCAGGAGTGTAGACTTTGATGAAAACTCTATGTTTAACTCATCTGTGAGGGCCACATCTGAATCTGAAATTGGATCTGAGACTGAGGTTGACAAACAGGCGGAGCTTCCAGTAGAGTCTGTTGGATTAAAAGACTCAGCAGGGGATAGTCAGCACTCAGTAAATCCAGAACAAGATCCAAACCAGTCTGTTGAACAAGGGTCAGCAGATACTCAAACAACTGATGTTGATCAGCAGGGTATAGCTCTCAGCAGAGCTAGGAGGACCAATATCAGACCCCCTAGAAGATATGGATTTGAGGAGGATATGGTTGGATATGCACTACATTTAGCTGAAGAAGTGGATGGTTTTGAACCAAACACTTACATGGAAGCTGTGACATGTTCTGAGGCATCCCAATGGCTTGTTGCTATGGGAGAAGAAGTTGAGTCAATTTAGAAGAATGAGACTTAGGATTTGGTCAAACAACCACGGGATAGGAGGGTGGTCAACTGCAAATGGATCTTTACTAAAAAGGATGGAATGACATCTGCTGAGGATATCAGATATAAGGCACGTTTGGTCGGAAGAGGGTTCAGTCAGAAGGAGGGGGTAGACTATGAAGAGATATTTTCTCCTGTGGTCAGACATACGTCCATCAAGGTGCTATTAGCAATAGTGGCACACTAGAATCTTGAACTTGAGCAATTGGATGTGAAGACAGCTTTTCTACATGGGGATGTAGATAAAGAAATTTATATGACTCAACCATAGGGTTTCCACGTTCCTGGCAAGGAAGGATATGTTTGCAAGTTGAAGAAGTCCTTATATAGACTTAAGCAGGCCCCAAGACAGTGTATAAGAAGTTTGACAGTTACAAGATTCAGTCGGTTTATAGCAGGAATCCATATGATTGTTGTGTTTATCACAACAAGTTGAAGGATGGTTCAATCATCTATTTGGTTCTGTATGTGGATGATATGCTGATAGTTGCTATAAACAAGTTTGATATTCATGATCTGAAGAATCTGGCTGAATTTGAGATGAAGGATTTGGGGAATGCAAAGAAAATTTTGGGGATGGAGATCTATATAGATAGGAAGCAGGGGAAGTTGTTCTTGTCTCAACAAGGGTATATTGAAAAGATATTATCCAAGTTTGGCATGTCAGCAGCCAAACCTATAGATACTCCTATGGCACCAAATCTACATCTGTCTACTGTGTTTGCTCCACAGTCAGCTGAAGAGGAAGAATACATGTCAAGATTTCCATATGCTAGTGCAGTGGGCAGTTTAATGTATGCCATGGTCTGTACTAGGCCTGATTTGGCTCAGGCAGTCAGTGTTGTCAGCAGGTTTATGGCTCAACCTCGAAAGGAACACTAGAAGGCAGTGAAAAGAGTATTTAGGTACCTTAGGGGTACATATGATATTGGACTCATTTATGGAAGTGGTACTCAATGTTTTGTCACAGGGTACTATGATTCTGATTATGCTGCTGATGTGGACAGCAGGAGATCTATGACTGGGTATGTGTTTACTTTGGGTTGTTCTATGGTAAGTTGGAAAACAACTTTACAGGGTACAGTGACATTATCTACTACTGAAGAAGAATACATGGCACTGACAGAATCATCAAATGAAGCAGTCTGGTTAAAATGGCTAGTCAATGATCTGAGTTTGCATCAAGATCAAGCCAGGGTGTATTGTGACAGTCTTAGTGCAATATGTTTGGCTAAGGATCAGGTTCATCATGAGAGAACCAAGCACATTGATGTTAGGTACCATTTTTTGAGAAATGAGAGGAGGGTTAAAGTGGAGAGATCAACACTGATGTGAATCCTGCTGATATGTTCACTAAACCGGTTCCAAGGGGCAAGTTTTAGTTGTGTCTGGACTTGCTAAATATCCAAAGCTGTTGAATCTGTATATGGGAATACTCAGGTGATGATGGGGGTCTGCTGAGGTATTCAAATCAGTTTACTTGTTTATCTTTTATCTTTACACACAATCACCATCAATTATTAACGGTGCCCGTTTGTAGAACATATTTGCTTTTCGTATAGTTGTGTCTATCACACGTATAGGAGCGGTCAGAAATTATGATTTGTGCTCAATTATCAATATGTTTACAACAACAAAAAAAACAAACAAACAAAAATACTTTGTTTGTTCTACAACAATATGGTAACAATAATACTCCATGATCAATAAATCGTAACATATTTTTATATCATTAACTATTATGAAACTTACCGACTTCAATAAATCATACACCATGATCAATTATGTAAAATTATGATTTGCAATTTGTTGTGATATCTCATATTGTCACAAGACTTTTTCAAGTCTTCCTGAGGATGGAGTGCCAAGTTTTGAACTTGGGTGGACTAACAAAGTATATCCATTTCAGCGGATAGGTTAGATTAAGATGATTTGTTAAAATGAATTGGAGTATTCAATTTGTTTAGTGTGTAATATTTTTTTCCGAAGTGTACAGTGTATACTGATGCACGGTCCAAGTAATAAAAATAACTCGATACCTAAATAACCAACTACCAAGAGAACAAGGTTCAATCGTAGTATAGCTAGATAGAGTCGAGGTCGATCCCACAAAGACTCGGCTTAAACAAGTACAACGTTATTAAACTAAAAATAGATTAAAGGGCGGTCTACGACCAACTATAACGTAGAGATAAAGGTTGACACGATAGAAAACACAGAAACTAACAATACGACACAAATACTAAACACTTATTTTTTTATGGTTTTATAAGACTCTAACAAACGGTATTGATTACGCTAGTAGTAATTACTCCCCCATATATGTATATCTAAGCCGAGATAGAAAATACATTAAGGTTGATTATATTTTGGCTACGGGAGTCATCCTCTAAACTGGATCTAATTCGTGAACGGATAGAAGATCCATATGCTTAATTACGAATCATTCCGTGGACAGGATAGAACATCATATAACAAGCATACTATACCAAACTAGGGATGCCGATCTAAAATCGTCACCTCGTCTAGGCAACCACCGTGGACGGGTTGGTACACCTCCTAAACGATCGGCTAACTAATGTCCTAGTAACATGACAATTTTCACAATATATCATATTAATTTACGAGAACGATGTAACAAATTGGCCAGATCTATTACATGTTTATATGAAAAAGTAAAGCACGCAGCGTAGCGAAGTCGCTCACGTAAAATTACTAGAATGTTGATGGCTAGATCTAACCATATAGAACGTGGTAGATCTAAACCGGTGACTCTAGAATTTGCTCGTAAAACGCCTTCGTACGGCTTAGATCTACATGAATATGGGTTTGTTAATTAACTACATCACGAAATCAATACACAAACGGCTTCTCCATAACGAAATAAAATAGATCTACGAATAAAAACGACATATTTGGATAGACATTACCCTCGTAGACGGAGGGTCCTCCGATCCTTCAATGCAATCTCTAATCGATGAATCCATCGCCTCCGTGATGAAGAAACATAATATAAAATAAGAAGAACTATATTGATAAACTAAAAGTATCGTAATATTGTGTTTCTGGAGTGTGTCTATGGTCTAAATGGCGTGTAATGCATGCCTTTATTTATAGGGGTTCAAGCTAATTAAGAGATATACTTCAAAATATCAAAACAAATAGAGATAACTCCCGGCCGATCTCAAAAAGATGACATGCGCCCCCTAGAATGCGTCCCCCACAAAGTTGGCGCCACTCTTGGATTGGTTTGCCGGCTTTTGTCATGTCTTACTCCTCTTTTCGTGCTTATCCGATCTTTATCTTTAATGCATCCGGATTTTCTTGGATTTATCTTGAGATTTAATTCTTCCATTTGTATTTATCCTCCAAAAATTATCCATATCTACAAAATAGATATTTATCCCAAAGTAAATCATATTTAAATAAAAACGGATAAATACCATATTATATCTTATAAATGGATAAATACCAAATTATATAATATAAATCACATAACATTAAATAATCCATATAAACATGTGATTTAATATAAAATATATATTATTAATCTCGATTTAAGGTCAACGTTGATAACTCTTACGGGTATAATTTGACCGTCATCAACTACCCCCCACTTAGACTTTGATCGTCCCGAACAAAGCATCAATAAGTCATTCCCCAAGACAACATTTTCCATGGTCAAATCATACTTACACAAGAAACTCGAGTCAACTCATACCACTTATGCTCATAAGGTACCCATTATTCACTACTCGTTATGAATCGAAGTGATGTATGCATGTGCATTTGGTTTTATATATTCGTGGCAAGATTAAAGTTTATGCTAACTTCGCAATCTCAACCTACCAACATCAGCATTCCCACTTCTTAAGCCTCGCAATGGGTAAAGACATGGTGCAATAAGCAAGAGCGTCATCTAACAGGTTTTTGGACTTGGAGACCGAGAAAAATACTCGAAGCCTCTTAAAAGTTGAATTTTTTCTCACATTTTCATATTTTCAAGCACTAACACATCTCAGAAAGAAACTTGCTTTAAAAGTAAATTATGCATTGCAAGAATCCCCTTTCACGGATTGGTTAATAGCATTGAATATTACCACAAGCGCGAAGCTACTTTGGTAATGTTACTACAAGCCCAGTGTTTAACATTTTGTTAAAACATAGATAAATCTCAAGCTTATTACTCCGCTTTGATGGCTAGAAGTTAAGAATACATAAGCAGATAAATATCGACACTAAGTCTGCATAACCAATCATCTATGCAATGTACACATAATTCGTCTAGTTATTATAATTCGTGCGGTATACGTCGATTCAAATTGAGTAATCGAATAATAAACAACTACCTGCAATAGTCGGCATGAATATCCTTAAATTTACATTCACATAAGTATAAAATGATCACGTACTCATGCAACTTGGTTCCTTTCCTATCAATTCTTAGCTAGGAACTCACAATTCTAAGGGTACGAGATAAATAATATGGCATTTATTCAATTTTTTCAATTTTCACCGTTTCATTCAATTTTCAATTATAACACATCATAGCTAAGTCTCCTACCCCCCACTTAATCATGGCATTGTCCCCAATGACAAATAAAAATGAGAATTTAAGAAAAAGACTTAGCTCTGGAAACGGTTCTCAAGTAGATGCAGAACATCGGAGTAATCCAAGCACGTCGTGGAGAAGCAAGTGAAAACCTGTCTAAGCAAACCAAACAGAAACTCCACGAAACCGTTAATAACATGTCAATGGAAGTTATAAAATAATGTGGCAGTAATTAGATATAAAATACCCAAAAACAAATTAAGCCACTTTATTCCATACAACCAATGACAAGAAAAACCAAAGAGTTAAAACTACAAAACTCACATGGCGGCTATCAAGGAAAAAACCTCATTTATTCCGAACATAGAATCGGAACATGGCGAGATGAAAAAAAACCTTAACAGTCTCATGCTACTTTATTAAAAGCAAAAACAAAAACAAATTTAAAATATAGTTTTAAGAAATAGTTCTATGGTTATAGTCGTTAGCTGATTGTACTCACATGATGGTCTAGTTGTAACTAGGATTTCACAGAGTAAGTACTTCTTCCTCTCTATCAAAATGATTCCCGAGGTAATGCTTTAATCGGTGACCATTAACCATAAAAGTTTTTCGATCATCCAGGTGACTTACCTCTGTAGCTCCGGAAGGAAATACTTTACTCACACTATAAGGACCAAACCATCTTGATTTTAACTTGCCCGGGAAAAGTTTCAAGCGCGAATTGTAAACAAGAACCATATCACCCACCTTAAAGGTGCGGTCAAGGATCTTTTTATCATGAAATCTCTTAGTGCACTCTTTATAGATCCGAGCATTCTCGTAAGCTTCAATACGAAACTCTTCTAGGCGAGTCAATTCCAACAATCTCTTTTCTCCGGCTAAACTTTCATCTAAATTCAACATACGAGTAGCCCATAAGGCACGGTGCTCAAGTTCAACCGGTAGATGACATGCTTTCCCAAAAACAATCTGGTACGGGGACATACCAAGGGCAGTCTTATACGCAGTCCGATAAGCCCATAAAGCATCATCTAACTTCAACGACCAATCTTTCCTTGTTGGGTTCACAGTTTTTTCCAGGATGCGCTTAATCTCTCGGTTCGTGACCTCAACTTGAACACTTGTTTGAGGATGATAAGCGGTAGCTAACTTATGTCTCACCCCGTACTTGGCCATTAACTTCTCAAAAGGCTTATTACAGAAATGGCTCCCATTATCACTAATGATGACACGAGGGATTCCAAACCGCGTGAAGATATTCTTCTTTAAAAACCGCAGTACAACCTTCGCATCATTGGTGGGTGAAGCAATAGCCTCAACCCATTTAGACACATAGTCGACAGCCACCAAAATATAACGGTTTGAAACAGATGAAGTGAAAGGTCCCACAAAATCAATTCCCCATACATCAAAGAGTTCTGGTTCTAAAATACTCCTCAGTGGCATTTCATTTCTCCTCGAGATATTGCCAGTCATTTGGCATGAATGACAGGATCTAGCATATTCGTGCGCAGTTTTGTAAAGATTGGGCTAGTAAAAACCATATTGGAGAAATTTAGCAGCAGTCTTGTCCTCTCCATAGTGTCCTCCCGCTTCATAAGTATGGCAGTGTTTAAGTATATCGAGGAATTCACTCTCAGGAACACATCTTCTAAAGATGTTGTCTGAGCAACGCTTAAAAAGATAGGGTTCATCCCAATAGTAGTGTTTAAGGCCTGCAAAGATCTTTTCTTTCTTTGGTTCAAGTCACAGTGGCAAATATCTCCCGGATAAATAATTCACATAATCTTTAAACCATGGTTGTTTCTTCTCATCCTTAACAACCTCACCTTGCGGAGATACTGCGGCGCAATCACTATTCCCTAAAATGGTAGAGATGGAGGATAATTGCTCGTCGGGGGGCTTTTCTAAGCATGGTGTGAATGCATCCTCAGGCTCTTTCTCATCATCCCTAACATCTTCTATATTTTCCTCGTTCTTTGGGATTGGTGGAGTAAGCTCATTTTCACTTCTAATCATTATCGCATTCACGTCCATAGGGTTCCTATCAGTGTTGCTCGGAAATCCCCCAGGAGGTCTAGTTGACAGTTGTTCAGCTAATTGTCCTATTTGATGAGAGAGATTCCAGACTAAGGCTTCTTGGTTGGTGACTTTGGCATCATTATCTTGACAGTATTGGTGAAAGTTTGTAGCCAAGTCAGTAATGGATTCTGCTAATTGATTCACAGTGTCAGACATTGTGTTACTCATCTTTTCAAGTGCAACTTCCCAACCGTAAGTTTGAGCTTGCTGAGGTACATAAGTGTTGTGTGGTTTTACCTCTTCATTCGGATCACTCCATCAGAATTCAGGTTGGTCATGATTTGGTTTGTAACCGTCATAGTGATTACCCTGTCTCCCAATGTAACTGGCTTCTTTAGTACCCGCATTCTCTAATTGATTAATCATTTCCGTCCCTTTTCCACTCTCCACTCGTTGAATCCTCTCATGCATACCATCTACCTTATCATTTATGATCAATAGAGTATGTAGGATCTTATGCGATACATCCTCCTCAAATAAATTGTCGGCTATCTTCAAAGTTGCTATTTCACCACCTCCCCATTGGCTATTCATTGCTATTTGCTCCATCTTTCCTCGTGACTCCTCAGGAGATAAAAGAACAAACGCTCCATTGCTGGAGGCATCTACTCTTATCTTCTCCATATCTCTCAATCCATGGTAAAAGGTTTGCATTAAAATCCATAGAGGGATATCATGATGAGGGCACTTCCTCATGGACTCCTTAAAACGTTCCCAAGCTTGATCAAAACTCTCCCCAGGTTTCTGCTTGAACCCCAAGATATCTTGGCGTAACTTAAAGGTCTTTCCTATAGGGAAGTACTTATTCATGAACCTTTGTAGCAGTTCCTCCTATGTCGTGATTGATCTAGCCTTTAAAGAGAAAAGCCATTGCTTAGCTTTATCTTTCAAAGTGAAAGCAAAAAGTTTCAGCTTAATGTTATCCTCATGAACCAGTTCAGGCTTCACGGTACTAACGATCTCCAAGAAATTCATCACGTGAATGCTAGGATCTTCATTCAGGTTACCATGAAAAGTGGAATAGTTTGTCACCATTTGAATGACATTAGGTTTCGGGTGATAAACTTCAGCGGCATTTTCAGGTACTACGATAGCAGGAATGAATTGTTCAATGGTAGGCGTGGCATAGCTTTGCAAAGTACGCATTTCCCATGCAGCCACAGCTTGGTTAACAAAATTTGCATTATTAAAATTATTTCCATTTACCTGGCTGGCGTTATTCAGTAATCCTTCCATGTCTGAGTCAGATTGATTTGCTCCTTCAGATTTTTCCTCGCCTTGCTCTTTGTTTGGATCCTTAGAAATCCGGGTAGCTTGTTTGTTTGTTTTTTATTTTATTTTAATTTTCTTGCAAGGCAAAAACAACAATAAACAATTAAAATACGCCAAGGCTACTGCCTTTGGCGAGACTCTAAAATAGACAAAAAAAAAATAGAAATAACAAAAACAATAAACAATTAGAAACTTTAAAGGCTAATCCTTTAACTAGACTCACAAATTAACGAAACGAAAACAGACTCTAAAAATATAAAAATTATAGAAACACGAAGCAAACACTGTATAGAACAGAACGGAGCAGAAACTGCCCAGATCTGTTCTACGACTCTTACACGTTATTTCTATGTTATACAAACTAATTAAACAGACTTTATTCACAATATTTACGAATCTACTTTTAATAAAATAAGCTATACTTAATTTAATGACACGAGTCCCCGGCAACGGCGCCAAAAACTTGATGCACGGTCCAAGTAATAAAAATAACTCGATACCAAAATAACCAACTAGCAAGAGAACTAGGTTCAATCTTAGTATAGCTAGATAGAGTCGAGGTCGATCCCACAGAGACTCGGCTTATAGAAGGACAACGTTATTAAACTAAAAATAGATTAAAGGGCGGTCTACGACCAACTATAACGTAGAGATAAAGGTTGACACGATAGAAAACACAGAAACTAACAATACGACACAAATACTAAACACTTATTTTTTATGGTTTTATAAGACTCTAACAAACGGTATTGAGTACGCAAGTAGTAATTACTCCCATATATATGTATATCTAAGCCGAGAGCATGAAAAAAGACATTAAGGTTGATTATATTTTGGCTACGGAGCACCCACAATGGATCTAATTCGTGAACGGATAGAAGATCCCTATGCTTAATTACGAATCCTTCCGTGGACGAGGATAGAACATCATATAACAAGAATACTATACCAAACTAAGGATGCCGATCTAAAATCGTCACCTCAAATCAGAGCAACCACCGTGGGTGGTTGGTACACCTCTAAACGATCGGCTAACTAATGTCCTAGTAACATGACAATTTTCACAATATATCATATTAATTTACGAGAACGATGTAACAAATTGGCCGGATCTATTACATGTTTATATGAAAAGCGAAAGCACGAGCGTGGCGAAGTCGGTTCACGTAAAATTACTAGAATGTTGATGGCTAGATCTAACCATCTAGAACGTGGTAGATCTAAACCGGTGACTCTAGAATTTGCTCGTAAAACGCCTTCGTACGGCTTAGATCTACATGAATATGGGTTTGTTAATTAACTACATCACAAAATCAATACACAAACGACTATTCCATAACGAAATAAAATAGATCTACGAATAAAAACGACATATTTGGATAGACATTACCCTCGTAGACGGAGGGTCCTCCGATCCTTCAATGCAATCTCTAATCGATGAATCCATCGCCTCTGTGATGAAGAAACATAATATAAAATAAGAAGAACTATATTGATAAACTAAAAGTATTGTAATATTGTGTTTCTGGAGTGTGTCTATGGTCTAAATGGCGTGTAATGCATGCCTTTATTTATAGAGGTTCAAGCTAATTAAGATATATACTTCAAAATATCAAAACAAATAGAGATAACACCCGGCCGATCTCAAAAAGATGACATGCGCCCCCCTAGAATGCGCCCCACAAAGTTGGCGCCACTCTTGGATTGGTTTGCCGGCTTTTGTCATGCCTTACTCCTCTTTTCGTGCTTATCCGATCTTTATCTTTAATGCATCCAGATTTTCTTGGATTTATCTTGAGATTTAATTCTTCCATTTGTATTTATCCTCCAAAAATTATCCAAATCTACAAAATAGATATTTATCCCAAAGTAAATCATATTTAAATAAAAACGGATAAATACCAAATTATATCTTATAAATGGATAAATACCAAATTATATAATATAAATCACATAACATTAAATAATCCATATAAACATGTAATTTAATATAAAATATATATTATTAATCTCGATTTAAGGTCAACGTTGATGACTCTTACGGGTATAATTTGACTGTCATCATATACCTCCGTCCTTGAGTCTTCCTTTTCAAGTGTTTCATGGGATTAATATTATAACAAAAGGTATAGCATCAATATATGGTGCCATTAAGAACAACATCCATGACTGTTGATCTTATCTTAATGTGGGTACGAATCAATATTAAGTGATTGTATATTAGTGAGATAACTAGTGCTGGTTACATTATTCCTTTCTTTATAACCGCCCAAAGGAATACTTGTTTGAATCCAATAAACCTGGTATACAGTCAAATGGTCCTCTTTTCTATTTATCCTAATTATTAGATAAAGGATTTTAAGTTTTGATGGGATTAATAGAATTAATTTATATAAAACGAAACCCCAACCCCCTAAAGAAAAACCCTTACTGCGTCAGTTTTCAGAAAAATATGGAAGATATCGAACTCTGAGAATTTGGGAGAAAAGAAAAATGAATTTTCAAAATTTCGTAGTCGTTTATGCAGACCGCTGTAGAGTCTATTGATCACCACGTCACAAGGATCGTTTTGATATAAGTTCATTGCAATCCGTAAGTTTTCTATTCTAAGCCCTGTAGAATCTTGATCGATTCTTGGTAGAATTCATGAGTTAGGTTTGATAGGTTGTTGTAGTCGTTAGTAATCATAGTTGATGTTTTGGTTGATAGGATTCGCATAGGAAGTGAAGAATTGCAGGATTTCTTGTTGTTTTGGCTTTGGTTTCTGTTTTGGATCTAATTCTACTAAATTTAAGAAAAGGGGATGTTTTTAATCGGTTTTGGTTTGTGTATTCATTGTATTATAACTTGCTAGAATGCATATAAAAGTACTTGCACGTTTGATGATGTTGTGGTACTATTGTGGTGCCAAATTTGGGTGAAAGAGTGGCAGAGTTCGTACAAGAGAAGAATAGCCGGACTAGGCAGGCATGCATCTAGTGAGCTATTGTGGTCATGGTCGAGTCGACAAGTTAAGGCGTGCGCCTGCCCCTTAGCAAGCATGCGCCTGTAGTCATCATTGAGTTTGGGAGTGCCCCGCCTCTTCCTAGACGCAGTGGATCAAGTCCTAGAATTCGGCGAGAATGCTCCCGATTGCTTTGGGCATGCACCCAAAGATTCTAGGCGTGCCACAAGCTCAAACATAGTTTTACAATATTTTATGTGCATAACATAATACTATGTGGTATGTATGTCTTTGGGACATCAATTGAAAGTTGCAAAAGTCTTGCAACTAACTTCTGGTAGTCTCGACTCAGCGCCACAATTGAGACCCTCTTCAAGAAGAATGTGGGAGCACCGAAAACCGGTTGTCTAGGTCTTGCGGAACATGACTTTGTAGTCAGTGATTCCTTTGATATGTGTTAAGTAGTTAATGTAAAGTTTTCTAGGACTATAAGTCCTTAGGAATCCTTTTATTTGAATGAATTTAGGTGACTAGATTAACTTTGTAACAAACATATGCGAAGTGTCTAAGAGATAAAACAATATAGTTCATGGTAAGACACGTTTCCGTTTCGCAATATGGAACAGTCCACACGGACTAGTCATTCGGTGCATACCCATCATTCGAGTGATGTGTCCTTGGATTATAACGTAACAAATCCTTATTTGGTGAATGGTCTTACTAGCAGAGCTAGCATAGGGGAGTGAGCACTTTGCAACATAAGTGGTAGCATTCGTAACTTATTTAGTAAAGACTACAAAAATCGGTACTAGCATATATATATATCATAAGTAAAGACTACAAAAATCGGTACTAGCATATATATATATCATATAATAAATTACGAATGCTACCACTTATGTTGCAAAGTGCTCACTCCACTTATGTTGTACTTACCCATTTCTTTATTGCTCTCCACCCTGAGAAGTTAGTATATTGTTGGTTGGATTTGAGGCCGCTGAGGGGGTCGAAGGTGTTGCGGTTGAAATTTATCATTATAACCAGCGCGGCTCCAGGAATTTAGTGATACGGATAGGAAATTTGTCATATTTTATAATTACTAAGCGTAATGTTACATATTATAGTTCAATACGGGTCAATAGTGATCAATATATAAAAATAAGGGGGTCGGTACATATATAAAATGTGTATATAAAAAAAAATTCACTGTAATATTTTTTTAGCAGGTCGGGTGACCCATATCCGTATACATGGAGCCACCCCTGATTATAACCATTCCATTGTATTTTGGGTATAGACTTTCCATATCTATGTAATATTAGAAATTAGTGGTTTCCGCTTGAACTCTAATATTGATATCGTAAGGCTTACGTATATAATTAGATTAAATTTTAATTATATGTTTGTCGTGTGTTTTTTATGGATAAGAACTCGGTGTCCGAAAAAAAGGAGTCACATGGGTAAAAGGATATTATCCTTGGAATGCCAATTGAATGGACCAGCAGTACTCCAGTTCAGCTAGTAGCCATGGAAATGTGCATCAAGGGTGGCCATGGAAATGTTAGCATGTTCTAAGGCAACCATGAATGTAAGAAACTTCTTTTAAGAACCCCATGTGATGCAGCATATTCCAAGCATGATTTTATGTTGTCTTCAACCTAAATGAACAGCCACAAAGGTTGGCCACTTGCCCATTTTGAGAGTACAACCATATATAATACATGTATTTTAGGACCCCATTTTTGTTTGTCCCCATCTTTTTTGCTTATTTAAGGAAGACAATAAAATAGAGTACTATAAATTGTTCATATGTTGAATTTACCTAAAGAACCCTGTGATCCCACATTGAAGGTAGCGAAGCACATTACCACCATATAAGTAAGACATAAAGCTCTTGTCAATTTAGATTAGCCTTTTAGACCAATATAAATATATTCCATTAGCCCACCCGACCACCAATTCCTGGTTCCGTCCCTAGCTTTACAGAATGACATTCAAAGCCAACTATCAGACAGATCTAAGTGTCACATGCCACCTCTAGACGAACCTAAGTGCCACAGGCCACCTCTAGAGTCCTCTGGTAGAGACGAACTGGGACAAGTCCACAAATCAAATCTTGCCGTCCTGGCGAGGACACCAATCTCTTATGAGAGGAGAATGTGATATCCCGGGGTCATTTATTGCTTATTTAACGCTACCAGTCGTCCCGGGGTCGGGTGCGTTACAAACCCTTTTAATTGCATATAATAATTCTTTGTTTTCCTTGACAAAATGCCACTTCAATTCTTGGCCAGACATTTACTCACATGATATAAAGCCACATGAATTAATTTAGAAGTTAAATAGATCAAGAAAAAGTGTATTAGTCGGTTTATGGTGGGCCTCCGTTTTTGATGTGGCTTTTTTTGTGGGGAAAATCTCCTAAAATCTCCAAATTACACCTATGGGTGTGCTTCTTTAGTTTCAGTGGAATGCTACATTGTTTTCATTATCATTAGTAGATAATATAAATATTTGAAGAGGGGCATGGCTCTCGGATCTTATAATATTTTATCAGTTATTATAAGTCATTTTATAATGTAATGAGAGTTTTTATTGACTTGTTTTATTATCTCACATCAGATTTCTATCTACCAAACCACTATTACATTGATTATTGTCAATGGGTATATTCAAGATCCTGCATCAGATACTCCTAACAATTCTCCGTAGATTTTACAATCTCAAATACAATATTTCCGAATGACATGGGTGGTACGACATGGAATTGTACACGTGACACTCATAAAGAGTTATCGAATCATCAGCAGTTTAGCCAGCACAAGCCCAACCTAATACCGGACCCCACATCAACCTACATCAAATAGTCTCACTTAAGTTTGATGCAAGTTGCGTAAGATCTCATATTGCCGACCTGGTACAGAAATTCCTCGGACACTATGTTCACCTCGATACGAGGCGTGCACGATCTCAGATAGCATAAGCTCTCAATTAATGGGCATTCCAGGCATTATACAAGACCATACACCACGATTGTAACTGCTCTCTTCATGTCTCCGTGATTGTCTCCACATTAAAGCTCGAGCAAAAAATAACTGCATGACCCCCCTTTAAATCCTGGAAAACATGTGGGAATCCACTGACTCTAGAGAAAAAAAAAATCATATTTTAAACGATTCTCATCCTCATTATCAGAATACGTTATTGGCTTGATCCCAAATTCACAGGGTACATAGGCAGTCATTAGCAACACAACCATAAATCATCAACAAAACATCAAATTAGTAGTTGAGTTATCCTCTCAAAGCCCAATTACCGCATCATATTCAAATTGTAACCCAGTCGATTTCAGGAATCGTCAAATGGTGATAGAATGAGGTCTCTCGATGAAAATCTTGTGGTTCCCTGCAACACAAAGAAATGATTATGATGATGGCAGATAGATCCACTTTAACACATGTTCATCCAGGAGAAATATCCAACAATCTCTCCTCAAAAAAGAAGAAAGCCATGTTAATGGGAGAACTCTCTTATGGCCCAAAAGATCCCCTTCCCCTGGTCGTAAACAACAAAGGCTTGGTTATTAAGGAAATAATTCATATGCATCATGTGAATGCATTCAGGTAGATACAGGAAGTGAGGTCAATGTCTTATACTTCAATGTCCTCCGGTCTATACAACTTACAAAGAGAAGTCTCACTCAAGTATCATCTCTTTTGTTAGGATTCTCTGGATCACCCATACAGTATTATTCGATTGAACACAATGTTCGGAAATAGATCGCGGAGCAAGACTTCACAAATAAATTATATGGTGGTTAAAGTTCATTGTCATATAACATCGCCGTAAAAAGACCAACGTTGAATGATTGAGGGTAGTTGTATCACTTTCCCATAATGGTATTAAAACACCCAAGTAAATCTAGAAAAGTCATCCACAATAGTCAAAAATATTGTTGTCCATTCACAGTATGATGCCTCAAAGGGCCCCAAATATCCATATGAACAACATCAAAGACAACATGTATAACAGTAGTACTCAACCAAAAAGGATTTTTCATTAACTTTGCCATGGGATACACATAATATAGATCATATTCATAGTACTTTACATCATCGGATTTTGAACTAATAACTTGCAATCTTTTATCTGGCAGATGACCTAATCTATAAAGCCATAGCATAGCATCATCTAGCCTATGTGACAAAATTTTAAATTTGATCAGCATAAATCATGACTGGTTGCTCCAGCACATACAATCCTTTGTGCAACTCAGCTGAACCAATTCCTTTTTTGTTCATGATCTGTAAGACACATTTATGAACAGAGAAAATGGCTGCACACATGGAATGATTAATCAAAGAAGTTAGATTTAACAAATTATACTTAAAACTAGGAATACAAAACACCACATGTAAGACTAGTTGAGAATTAATTCTCACATGTCCTACATGAGTAACATAAACATTATTCCCATTAGGTAATCCCTTTTTATGCCATCAAAGGGCTTAGGATTACTTAATAATTCTAAAGAACCTACATTATGATTTGTGGCACCAAAGTCCAAGACCCTTTGTATAGATCTTTTCAAACTTAAGTCACATGTTCCTATGGTAGGTGAGAAATGATTGTTCACTGCACTAGGTTGTCCAATAGCAAACCTCACATGTCTAGGTGGATCAAAACTCAGCAGAGCCATCAACTTCTCTAGTTGCTGTGCAGTAAGATTAAGGAATCCTGGTCCAGCAGACCTGCTTTGGTCCTGATCTTCTTCTGCTGACTATTCTTCCTCTACCAAGTTAGCCTTCTTTGACCTGAATCCAGATGGATAGCCATGTTTCTTGTAGCTGATTTCTTCAGTATCTCCATTGAAACCACAGAAACTACACGGAACTTTCTAAGAGTTCTTAGGCCTAAAGATGTTTGCAGTCACATATCCTAATCTGTGGACTGACTAATTTGGCACTGTCCATTATTTTGAGATAACAGAATCATGGAATCTTGACTCTTGGCTTTATTTGCCACATATATCTTGTCTTTCAAATTTGATGGCCATTGCAAAGGCATCATGAATCTCTGGGAAAGGCCTTCAGTATTGCCTGGGAATCCATAGGTTAAAACTCATCTCTCAAACCCTTTAGGAATCTCATGACATGCTCTGTTTTCATATGATCCATTAAAGTGTTGATTGCATTGCAGTGGCACTGTGGATGACATGAACAGACTGGCATTGGCCTAATTGTCTTGATTTCATCCTAAAGAACCATCAACTTTGTGAAATATTGATTGACAGAATCAGCATCTTGCATTAATAGATGCATTTCTTCAAAAATACCTGAAAGTCTTAGTGCATCCACCTTAGAAAATCTAGCAACGAGACTTTTCTAGACTGTATGGGCACTCTTAAAGTGCATTAAACTTTGTGCATTAGTGTTTTCAAAAGAATTTAAAATCCAAGACCTCACCATAGTAACACACTGCCTCCATGCATGAAAACATATTGAATCCCCTTCAGGCCTCTTGATTGTCTCGTCTACGAAGCCAATCATGTTATTGGTAATCAGCATCATCTCCATAGACATCTTCCATGGATTATAATTGTTTCCATTCATCAATGGTTGTACAAGCACCGATGAAGGATTCTCATTTGGATGGACATGGAATGGACTGGAAGAGCTCAACACTTGCTTCTCAAATGCCATGGCTATCAAAGACAAGAGAATTACACCAGTTTATACCAAAGGATGATCAGAAAATAATCAAGAACACAAAATAATCATGATTTTCTCAAGAAACCGTGAAGAACAGTAAATAATGAAGAACACTCTTAAGTTTCTCCAGAAATCAGTGTAAAGAACACAGAAAGCAACTGGAACTCTTAAGTTTCATACTCTGATATCAAGTTGAAGTTGTAAACACAACGAAAATGAAAGAAAGATTGCGGAAGTATTATTATTCAAAGAATAATCAAAGTGTTGGGTTACAATGCAGCTGATCATGGGGTATTTATGACATCATATACCTCATTAATCATTTAATGAATGTTACATAGTTTGTTACAACAGAATGACCGCTCTAAACAGAACATACACTGCTGCACTTTGCTGATCTCTCAGCATCCTGCTGAGTCTACATTCTGTCATTGAAACATCCTCAGCCAATTACTTACTGAGTTGAGTAGCATGCACTCAGTAGACTGACCTCAACACATATATTCTAACATGATAGGGTATAGGGTAGGGTTGGATAGGGTGGTGGGTAATGTATGATAGGGTATTGTGGCATGTAGGGTGGGGTAAGTAAGGCATGGCGGGTAGAGAGGTAGAGTGTGGGGTAGGGCTACCCCACCCCACCCTACCAAACCTCACCCCACCTAACCCTACCCCTTCCACCATATCCTACCTTATGAACCATATTATAGCCTATCCCACCCAACCTTAATCCACTACCTTGCCCTACTTATCACTCAATGTGTCACATTTTATATAATTTGGTTAATTCAATTTTTTCACATTCCAAACGCAATAATTGATTGAATTTATTCCATTTCATTCCATTCATATTGTTATATTTCATTCCATTTCTTTCCGGCGTACCAAACATGCCATAAGATTCAAATTGTCAAACACATTTTGATGGTGGGCCTGTATAATTTGGATATAAACGTATTGTATCATTTATTGTGATTATTTTGTTATGATTTATGACACTAGCATTCCTTGAAACCCATATAACTAGAGGGAAAACAAATTTTATGGTGATCAACGACGACTAAATTCAATTTTGATTTCAATAATTGAGAATTGATCTGTATACATACTATCACTCATTTGATGACATGTATCTATTGCGTTTGGTAATTATTGATCACCATAAAATTTGCTAGGAAGACACACACACACACACACAAACTTGTCAACTTGGATATCTTCTTTTTCTTTTTCTTAATGCCCCATGTATCCAGACAAACTAGCCCGACTAATCCGATGTTCGGTTTAGGTCGTGACTGCAGAGTCTGACTCTTACCTATGAGTGAGGCATGACTAAGAATTCTTTCAACATGGTCCATCAGACGAGAAATAAAACGTTAACCTTCATACAAGGACGGAGGTATGTGAAATGTTGAGAGTGCTAGTTTCACCCGAAAAAAAAATATCACACTAAAATTATATGTGATCAGGTTTGATCCGTCAAATTTTCTTAATCCAAATTCACCCTAAGAACCGAATATACCCATTAAATTTCACCCAGATTTAAATCTTGGCTCCGTCCTCGCTTTCATAAACATTCTCTCAAATCACTACACTTCCTTAAACCAGAAATTTATTTGGTTTGTCATCTTCGAATGTTACCCTCATGGCACGGTGGAAAGATTTGTCTTGAAGCAATTGTTTTGGGGTAGTGGGGTATGGGGTTAGCCAGAAAATAGGCCTCTGGAAGTGTGTTTTCTCGATACAAGAATGGACCACAAGGCAACAGTTACATGGATGTATTGAGAACCGGCAGATGGAAGAAAGGAAACATATTTGAAAAATTACAACGTGCAATAATTGTATCCATTTATTTTGCATCTCTTTTCTCACAACAGGATTACGAGTGTCTCAAAGTGGGGAAGAAAAAAAAGGGTGGATTGGGGTGGGTCGGTGCATGGGGTCCTCTGCAAGTCACAGTGGGACTGTATAGCAAAACAGAAAAACCACAGCATTATCCATTCAGACAGAAAAAGCACAGAATTTCCCTTAGGTAATTTTGTTGTAGGGACTCTTCAATTGAATGGAACGTCAGATTACTTCTACGTATACAAACAAACAAAACAGTTTTATTTTCTTCTATACGTAACGATCATCCGACGGTTCGTTTTAATAATAAGTCCCTACAGCAGAATTTTCCATATACGTTTTCCCACATACACACTCACATTTTTGTTCTCACAAACTTCATGAATAACAACAACAAAAATAAATAAATAAATCTTATCAAAAGGACTAATATACTAAATTTGAAGGAAATTCTGTTGATTTATGGTCATCTAATTAAGTTCATGTTTTGATTTTCTTTTTTCTTTTTTTCCATTTTGAATAACGACAAATACATTATTTAATACATAATTCGTCAAATATGGATGCCCATTAATTTGGTAATTTCACATATCAAGAATTTATCAAGTTCTGAATAACAGACAAAAATTGAGGTCGTCCATTACCACAACAGCCTAGCTAGTGTGACTCATTGCCTGCTGGATTTGATATCCAAAGTGAATAACCAATTCCAAAACGCTAAGCAACTTGTTCAATCAGATAAACAGTAAAAAGATAAGATCCAATATATATGATCAGTTCAATCAAAAACAATTTATGGCCTGATTGACTGATTCTTTATTAATTATTATGCATTAATTTATGGTAATCTGTTTTGTTTATGGCCTTGTTTACATTGACTACGTGTTTATATATTGATTAAGTGATCGTTAAGAACACTCGTAACAGATTTCCTACATTTCATTTTCAAAGAAAAATGTTCATTATTGCAAAAATGTTCACTTCAGTAGTACTATTGGTAATCTTGATTTAGCAAAAGAAGTTCATTATCAGTTTCCCATAATTGTTTGGCAAGTCAATTTTTCCGGCTGCAGGTTACGTTCTCTGTCAAACTAACTTAGAGCAAATCAAATCAAATCAAATCATGTTGGATCTAAAATGAGCTCAAATTGCGTTTCCAGCTGCAACATCCATTGAACCTGAAAAATCAAGACACCTTATCTCTGATGTTACCTCTGCATGCACTAGCTAGCTAGCAACATGAATTATCAAGTACTGTCGGGTAAATTAAGACATGGATGAAATGCCAAAAATCATTAATAGGGATGACAATTTCAATCCAACCTGCTGGATTTCCGTCCTACCTACACTACCCATTAGGGATATGGTATTTTTAAGGGTAGGATAAGGTATGAATTTGATTTTTCAAAACCCGCCGTGGGTAGATAGGATAAGGTATGAATGTCTATTTTTTACCTGTCGTAATACCCACTCAACCCACTATAAAATAAATTACACATAAATAAATAAACATATATATATATATATATATATATATATATATATATATATATATATATATATATATATAATACACCATTCCGTCTTAAAATCAATGGCATAAATAAGCAATTCTTACTTTGACATTAGACAAATAAGTTCAACATTTTACCTAACTCATGAAAAAAAAAATGGAATTCGAAGAGAAATTTAAATATTCCATCATATAAAAACAAGGTGTTGATGGTCGGAGAACTTCCCCATATAGTTTAAACATACTTAGATTATCATTTGAATGATATATATGAATGTCAGTTTAAAAAAACGATATGAATGTCAGTTTAAACATACTTAGATCATCAATTGAATGATGTTTTTTCTAAAATCTCATAATGTTGGTCTTCTTGAATGATAAAAACCTTATTATATGTGATTGAGAAGCTTAGTTATTATAAAGAGCATGTATCCATTAATATCCACGGACCCGTGCTTATCAGAATGGGAGGGTATGAATTTTAAATTTTCTACCCGCATAGATAATTGGTAGGGTATGGATGGGTAGAGAATTTTTTTGATTGGTAGGGTCTGGATATTGCTAAATCCTTACCCACTTATACCCATTGTCATCTCTAATAACCACGACATTATACTTTAATGCACATGGCATTTTATGGTACAAAGGTTGTAAAATGAGGGAAATTATAAGGCGAAGACTCTCATATAAAGAGTCACCTATGTGAGTTCATCTGGACCACACAATTTCATTCTGCAATGAAACTGTGTGAACTACATGAAGCCAAATAGGTGTCTCTCCATATGATAGTCTTCACCTTAGAATTTCCCGTAAAATGATTATACCAAATGTCATACTTTATAACCATAAATTTCTATTGTCTTTCACTGCACCAATCCCTACTATTGGAAAAAAAGTATGGTGTAGTTATAAAGTATATCATTTGGTATAACAATACTACAACCGTTGTATCATTAAATTTCTCATGCTAAAAGGGTCTAAGACCAATTGGTTAGACGGACCCTTTGGTAGGTTGGTCGATCAGGCGGGACCGATTGGTCGGTAATGCGATACCGGTTATTATATATAAATATATATATTAATAATAAACCAAATCATAAATATTTTTTTCACTTGTGAAATGTCGCATATATTACCATATATATATAATTCTATTTAATTTATTTTATCGTGACACGAAGTTGATAGTGTCACCACGTTATGACATTAAGTATTTGATGTTTTTTTTATATACGGGCCGAGAAATTATAGGCGTTTGTATTAGTATATTTTGTATTTTTCCTAATTAAAATGTATTATAAGCATTTAGATTATACGTTATCATCGTTGGACCAAGTCCCAACATATGGTTATTTGTTTATAAGGACTAGTTTGAGTACTTAATTAGACACTTAGGACACACTTAAATCTTAATTGGTTTTAAGGACATAAAATTAGTAACTAGACAAAACTACCATTAATTAATTAAAAAAAAAACCAGCGCTGATTTTTTTCTGGACGCCAAAAAAGTTTTTTTTTTCTTTTCTGGAAACTAAAGAGACACCGCGATGAAGTGACACCGCGATGCATCGGGGTTGTCAATGCATCGCAGTGGTCAATGCATCGCAGTGTCACTGCATCGTGGTTTTAGTGCATCGCGGTGTCTCTGCATCGGGGTGGTCACTGCATCTCGGTGGTCAATGGATCAGGGGTGGTCAATGCATCACGGTGGTCAATGCATCGCGATGATCACTGCATCAGAGGTGGTCACTGCATCGCGGTGGTCAATGCATCGCGGTGGTCAATGAATCGCGGTGATGAATGCATTGGGGTGGTCACTGCATCACGGTGGTGAATGCATCATACTGTCTCTGCATCGCGGCGTCTCTATATCGCTGTCTCTGCATCGGGGTTGGTCACTACATCGCGGTGTCTCTGCACCGGGGGTGGCCACTGCATCGCGGTGGTCAATGTGGTCAATGCATCGCGGTGGTCAATGCATCGCGATGGTCATTGCAATGAAGGTGGTCACTGCATCGGGATGGTCACTGCATTGTGGTGGTCAATGCATCACGGTGGTCAATGAATCGCGGTGGCCAATGCGTGGGGGTGGTCAGTGCATCGCGGCGTCTCTACATTGGGGGTGGTCACTACATCGCGAAGTCTCTGCACAGGGGGTGGCCACTGCATCGCGGTGGTCAATGGATCGGGGGTGGTCAATGCATCGCGGTGGTCATTGCATCGGATGTGGTCACTGCATCAGGATGGACACTGCATCGCGGTGGTCAATGAATTGCGGTGGTGAATGCATTAGGGTGGTCACTGCACCGTGGTGGTGAATGCAACGCGATGGACACTGTATTGCGGTGTCAATGCATCGTGGGTGGTCAATGCATCGCGGTTGTCAGTGTATCGCGGTGTCACTTCATCGAGGTGTCTCTGCATCGCGGTGTCTCTTCATCGGGGGTGGTCACTGCATCGCAGTGTCTCTGCATCGGGGGTGGTCACTGCTTCGCGGTGGTCAATGCTTCGAGGTGGTCACCAGATGAGAAAAAAAAAATCGTTTTTAGCGTCCAGAAAAAAAAAACACACCTTTTTTACCGTCCAGAAAAAAAATCAGCACTGTTTTTTTTTAATTAATTAGGTGTAGTTTGGTCTATGTACTAATTTTATGTCCTTATAATCAAATAAGATTTAAGTATGTCATATTTGTCTAATTAAATCTAATATGTATCATTTTAGACCCATGCCCCTAGAAAGGGGGTGTCATGATATATCTTAAATTTTAAGCGAAAAATTGATCTATCATACTAAATTTCTACTTTTTTTTTTTAACAAAAACTGTAGAACTGTGAGGAGGGAGTGAAGGAGACTGTAGGCATATGGGGGGGCCAAAGCACAAGCCCAAGCCCATGCATACGACCTTATTAGACCATCTCCAATGCAGAGGTTTATAAATAAAAAAAAAAGCTTTTGGAAAGGGTTTTTGCCATTGGGAGCTGCTGAGTTGGCAAAAGCTTTTTAAAATAGGTTTGTGCAGATAAACCGGTTTATATCTGACAAAGTGCTTTTTTTTTTTTTTTTTTTAGTTTGTGTGTAGTAGAAAAAATATTTATGTGTAGTGGGTCTATTCTATAAAACTTTTCAAAAGGTTTATGAGTGGAGAAGAAAAGGTTTATAAACGAAAAGGTTTATAACCGATGACGTGGCACAGTCAAAGGTTTATGACTGGAGATAGCCTTAAAAGGTTCCTTGTTAATGCATTATTAATTTGTTTCAATGTAATATAATGTCGAGGACGGAATCAGGATATTAAAGAAGCAGGGTGAGCTGAACTAAAACAGTGTGTAATGTTGTTTTATGTTTTCTATCGATGAATTTTTCTAACATTAATATTTCGATTTTCAAAAAATGGTAAACGTGTCATTTTACGAAAAAATATATTATATTATTTACCTTTTGTGGATTTAATATATATATATATATATATATATATATATATATATATATATATATATATATATATATATATATATATATTTGGAAATCTGAACTTATTTATTTAAGGAGTAAATAAGGAAAATAATACTCCCTCCGTTCCATTTTATTTGTCCTGTTTGACTTTTCAAAAAGATTTTGAGTAGCGTATTTAATACTTTGAATCTCACTAAATGATCCAATATTTTTACATTTATGTCATTTAAGTAATACTTTATCATATGTAAAAATATTAGAATATTTAATGAGATTCAAAGCATTAAATACGCTAATCAAAATCTTTTGAAAAGCTCATCAACATGATAAATAAACGGACAGAGAGGGAGTAATTATTATTTTTTAGATTTGTTATATAAGGAAAATTAAATCCCACAGTCCTTATAACCTATTAGTTTTCAGAATTTGTTTATATGTTCTCTAAAACGGCGTGAGAAGCAAAAGAAAAAAGGCTGAGAGTTTCTTCAAATTCTAAGGCAATTTTCAACCATTTTCAGATTCGAGTAGAGCTGTAGAATCGTCGTAAAAACGGCGTCGTTTCATCACAAAAAAGTTGGAGTTTTCTTAAGGTATGATTTTCAAGCCCTAACTGTGTTCTTGAGTGATTTTGATGGATTTAAACTCAAGAAATCGAAGGATCTTTGTTATAGAAATGTGTGATCGAGTCTAATGCAAATTTGAATTGATCACATAGGTTTTATGTGAGAACGGGATCGTTTGCTGCAGATTTCTGGAATTTTGGACTTGGATTAGCTTGCTAAAAGGTAAGAGACTCTTCCTACAATTTAATTACGGTTTATAGGGTTTAAGATGAGGTCTTGATGTGTTTGATGTAAGAAATTATACCTACACGTTGTTTAAAGTTTAAGGGTTGTTGTGGTTTGCAAAAGTGGTGTTTTTCTGATATTTTTCTAAGTATATGCGTGTTGAACATGTTTGGAATCGAGTAGAGATCGTAAAGTATAGAAAATCGTGTTTTAGGGTTTTACAGCGTCAAATGCGCATGCATTCATTAGAATGCACACACATTCATGATTCAGGATGTCCTATCCTTTTCACAGCAAGTGCAATGCGCACGCATTGCTATTTCAGGATGGTCAGATTTGATCCCAGCATGAGCAATGCGTACACATTGGCCGGACAGAAACTTTCAGCAAGTTCTGGTCGATCAATGCGCACGCATTCCAGAGGATGTGCATGCATTGACTCCAGTTTTGGGGAAAATGTTGTTTTAAGCCCCGGGTCCATTTTTAAATGTTGTTTCATGATCTAATAACATTAATTAAACATGAACAAGCCTTGATTGAGTTTCTGATGCGTTTAGTTCCGGCACCGAATGTACTCTTCCAAAGAGTTGATGTTCTGGACCGTCAGAACGGCATGATAGGCTTGTGCTTTGGTGAATTATAAGTCATCAATGTCTGTGTACTTGGTAGGATGTGGTGTCTACTGTCTAAGTGAGGGAGTAGAGTTGTTAGGGTGAGCTTTGCCTTGAAAACACTTAGGTGGCTAGTTAACAAATAATAAATTACATACGTGTTAGTAAAAAGATTAAATGTCATGCTATTCTTGGTAAGACACCGATTCATATCGATGTGATATGTTCAAAAGGTGAATTTCTTATTTGTGTTGGATCGATATTAGGCGCAAACACACTCTAGAGGGGGGGGGGGGGGGGTGAATAGAGTGTGTTATTTTTAAACTCTTTTCGAATTTAACACAAGTACTAGTAATTAAGTGCGGAAACTAACTTAATTAACTATTCGCTTGTCTGACAAAAACCCAAGTGATCAAGGTGTGATTAATTTATTGTGATAAAAGATAAAAGGAAAGTGGCACGATGCAGGTAGTTAACAAATAATCAAAGCAATACAGCACTTTGCAAATGATTGAGATTGATCAAAACCAACTTCAGCAAAAATTAATTAAAATGATTAAAGAAGATAATAACAAAAGATTCAAACAAATAAAGCATGATCATCAAGATGAGCTCATTGACACAAACATCAAACACCTAAAAGTGTGAAGTTAGTTAGAGCGGTTATGAAGTTGGTTATAACCGCCTCTCACTTTATCAACACCGAAAACTGAGTCTATAAATATCTTAGAGTAGCAATAGATTAGTTTCAAGCTTTTAGATTCCTAAAAACAGTCTGTTATATTTTCAGTTTTCCATATTTCATTGTAACATTGTCAAGATGATGAACACCATTGGAGTTATAGTTTTTCTTCGATTGTTATTCATTTTCATGGTTTGATTCATCAATTCTACATGGTATCAGAGAGACAAAGCTCGTGGTAGCAGTTTCTTTGCGCTTTATCTCTGGTTTCTTGGAGGTTCATTCCCAGGTAATTGGAAGCCTAGCCTCTGTTTTCTGTTTTGTTTGTTTTTCCTGCACCTGTTCTTGGAGGTATAGCCATGGATGCAGCTCAGAATCAGGTTATATTGCCTAGCAATCCACTGTATATTCATCCAAGTGAAAATCCTTCACTTGTCTTGGTTCATCCTCCGTTGAATAACAAGAATTTCCATCATTGGAGTTGGTCAATGAAAAGTCAATTGATTACAAAGAACAAGCTTGGTTTTATTGATGGTTCGTTGCCTAAACCTGATCTTAATGATCCAAATCATCAGGTGTGGCAACAATGCAATGCTTTTGTTAGTGCTTGGTTAGTCAACGTTGTAATTCCTTCGATTGCACAAAGCATTATGTTCAAATCCACAGCTAGGGAAATCTGGTTAGATCTTGAATCCATATTCTCCAGATTAGATGTTTTTCGTGTTTCTGATTTGTTAGAGGAAGTACATACAGTGAAGCAAGGAGAACTTGATGTCACTAGCTATTTCACTAAGGTCAAAACACTATGGGATGAGATTGATCTTATGAGGCCTACACCGGTTTGTAAATGTGAGCCTAGATGTACTTGTGATGTTCTTAAGGTTTTTGCTGGATATGCAGAAACAAAAAAGGTTGTGAGGTTCTTCAAAGGTTTGAATCCTGAGTATTCCCAAGTTATGACACAGGCACAATTGATGCAGCCTGTGCCAGATCTTCGTACTTTTTTTGCCATGGCATTAAAACTTGAAGCACAGAAGGATTATGTTTCCAATCATTCTGTTCAGGCTCAAGTCTTCTATAATAGGTCTTTTGGTCAATCTGGTGATGGTTCTGTTCAAACTCACACACAGCAAGTACATGTTGAAATAGTGTCCTAAACCCAATCGGAAGTTAGACCGGATCCGACCGGGTCGGATCATTTCTACTATTTCTTTATGTTTATACATATATAAAATGGCTTTTATGTTGTCATATCTCGTTCTTTTAAAGAACCAATTATGAATTGTTATATGATAACGCCCTTAGTATTAAAGCGTGATAGAGAAACCATGATAGGCGATTATGGTTGATGAGATCTCTAATCACTTTAATAAGTTTGATACTTAAATGTCTCTAGTCGACGTACTATCAAACAGGGCATTGATAGTATAAAGCAGACTAGCACGTATTAGATGTCTTACGTCTTTAAAGGCGAGGATAGATCTCGTCTATCGAAGTGTAGAGACACTTTGGGATGCGTGGACGTGTATTAGAGAGAACGCGCACGTTAGGATCGGACCCACTTACACGAGATAAGTGTCACACTATGTGGCGGTTGTGTAATTATCCTTAGGACCGAGTCTTCATGGCATCACGGTGTGGATTGTCATGCTTTGACACTATTGAGGTTTCCTCAGCCATGGGGCGATCATGCGGTAGTGATTGGGTATGATCATCAAGCACGCGGAGTATACATGATTGGTCGTCCGGGAATCGCATGTCCTATGATTAGGATCGAATATCCGAAATGGCCTTCTTATAAGGAATGTCTTACTCGTGAATCTTTGCAAAGTGGGAGTAAATGAGTTGCTTCGAGAGAGCATGATATCCAGGATTATAAGATACGGTTGTTAATGTTTGACACTCGATGTCACGACCGTATGGATATTGTTACAATGATAGGATTGTAAGTTACACGGTAACTGTTTCACATGAAAGGTAGTAGTCATTGCATTTGACTCTTCCGATGATTGGGGGTCACGGTGTGTTGCTAGACGCTATCCCGTGATCGTTAGGCATAAAGGGCATTTTCGTAATTTGCACTTTGTGTCTACGGCCAACATATTCGGAAGCCTATCGGGTCACACACATATGAACATCCAGCCGGATTAAAATGTGGTTATAGATGATAACCAAAATAAGGAAAGTTTATCTCGAGACTATAAAGGTTATAGTGGTAAATTAATATGGTGGTATTTATTTATTATGAATAAATTAAATACAATATATTATATATGATGATTAATTAAATATGTATATTGATACGTATGATTTTCGAAAATATGTATATATGATATACATGTATTTTGCAAATTAATTAATCATAGTATTATATTAATTAAAGAATTTTCCATAAGTTAATTAAAGGGAAAAGTGGCGCCATTCATAGTGTGTACATGACATACTTGGATTGTGCAATTTAATTAATAAGATTACCATAATATTAATATGTGATATTAATTGATTTTGAGAAAAATAGATTTATGGTAATAACATAATTTATAATCAATATAAGATATTGGAAAAATCAAATTATGGAAAGAGAGATCAATCACATTAATTATTCTTCCTTATTTTTATTGGAAAAAGGTTTTCTTCTCCTCCTCTCCAAGCAAGCCTTGGGCGCCCCATCTACTATATATATGAGGGGTTGCCAAGCTCTTTAGTACACCATTCTTCCAAGAGCAATTGTTCTTGTGAAAAATTGCAAGAACTTATAGTTCTTGTGTAAGAAAGAGGGGGCTTATAGTGAGTTTGTGAGGAGGAAAAGTCCGGTCTAGCAACCGGGTTTTCCGATAGCAATCCATGGTGGGATTCCGGCGGGCTGTTCGTGTGGACTAGCGGTAGAGGCCGAACACTTGGGCGGCTCCATGCTGAACTACTCTCCTTAGACGGTCAAAGCGTCGATCTTTTAGATCAACCAAGGTAACCGCCGTCTTTAGTTTATTCGTTTATTGCTTAAACGAAGTCGATCTTGGGAAAAGGAAATCAAATTTTTGAATTCCGCTGCGTTCCCGCGTTGATTTCCTAACAGTGGTATCAGAGAGAGCTTCGAGCTTAAGCAATAAGCGTGTTTATTTGCGTAGTTAATTTTATCGTTTAAATCACGTAATTAAAAGATGATATATTTTGATTCGTAAAACGATACACGAAAAGAAATTATTTTGTTTTGTGTATTTTATGTTTCAATATAGTTCATAGTTGTGATTAGTCGATAGATGCAAGATTCAAATCACGATACGTTAAGTCGAGGTTGAGTGATGGATTCTCGGTGAACCCACTCTTCGTTAATTCGATGTGCTCAACTTTTTCGTCCCGTGATATTTATTGTGCATAGATATCTCGTTGTTTAGCCGTGTCATGATTTGGGAGACCAACGACATCCCTTTTGATTACGAATCAAAAGGAAAGAAACAAAAGAGAGAAATAATTTTAATTTTGATTTATTTTGGAATAGTTCTAATTAATTAAAATTAAAATTAAAATCGGTTTAAAATTAATCGTTAATTTTATTTCGATTAAAATCATTTAATTAATTAAATGTTAATTAGTTAATTGATTAGATAAAATTATTTAATGGATTAAATGTTAATTGATTAATTAAGACGCAAGTAGTTAAATTTTAATTTTATCTTTTTCATAAGATTTTATTGTATGGATTAGATATAGTAGATATAATATGATTATATGGACCCCGATTGATCATGGACTCAACCGATAGGATAGATGTGAATGATTTAATTTTCTGTTGGTTTAAAAATTGTCCCAGCCGTTATGAAGAACGTGACTCTAGTTTATTTTCTGCATTTATCCCATTCCGTTGACTTCCCGGTATGCGGCGGGTGTATTTATTTTATTAGATAGAATTAAATGTAACAAGAATGGAAAGGAAGATGAAGACCAAAGAAAGCGAAAATAAAGATCCCATTGCAGAGAATGGAGCATTAAAGATACTATTGGCGGTTCTGAAATACCCTTAGATTGTGACCCGCGGTTTAAATCGATTTGTATTCGAAACCGCACCTAGGAAAAGTCCATGATCATACCGGTTACTTTACGCATTTATTTATTTTGTGCTTGTATTTATTTTATATGATACGATAGATGCATGACTAGGCACGATCTAGATAAATGTGTAGGAAGTATGTCTATAGAGATAGATATATTTGATGAGACCGTAATTAAATTAATTAAGAGAATTAATTCGAAATTAATTAAGTGAATTAATTTAAAATTACTCCCACAACAAAAATCGAGTTATAATATGTCTCCCAATATTATAGTGACGGTGAAGAGCCCTTGTTCGGATCCAACTCGATCGCCCACGCCGGGAGTTGACCTACCACGGGTATATCGTCATTATCGAGATATGATCATTATGAGATCTCATGAATACTTGGGTTACGACTCGACTAAGAATCTTGCGGTGATTGGCCCACGCCGGGACCGTCGATTTTAGAGACATACGGTTGACTATCACATAGGCGATGTGAATTGTCAAAGAGTTGACTAGTCAAACCTTTGGAAGTCGTGTTAGACGCGATTGGTAAGAAGTACCTACCCATCGAAATTGACCCGGTCGATCGCCCACGCCGGGATCGAGTCAACTAGATAGGATTTCAGCCACTAAAGAATTTTGAAAATTCTTGAAAGTCAATTGGGAGTAGTTCACTAGTGGGAGCAAAATCATAAACCAAAAGACCATTTTTGATTTTGCGTGTATAAACAACAACACTCATTTATTTTCATTTTTATGTTGTAGTTTTAGCAAACTTTATATTTATGTTTAATTCTCGATTAGTAAAACCAAATTATGACTGTTACCTTTTGAGAAACGTTCTCAAATATGGTTAAGTAATTTTAATCCTTTTAAAATAAAGCAATAACACGAGCAATCCCGTTATAGTAGCTAAAGTTAAGGAGACTACGTATTTGATGGAGTCCTCCAAGACTTTAATTATTAAAGAAAAACGGCAGCTCATTGGATACGATCCAATATGATCATTCTGTCATACGATGACAATTAATTCAAACGTTGAATAAGAATGACCAGATCTAATTTTGGAAAGGTTGTTTTCAAAATTGTAAGATTTAAGTATCGACTTAATTCTATCATTGCTTAAAGGTTAATTAAATAGTTAATGTTTTAAATACGATTTAAAAGGTTAAATAAACTATTTGATAAACGTTAGATTTTCTTTATGAAGGAAATTGAAAACATAGCTCTTGTGATCTTTCTTAAGTCTTATGAAGACTACAATAAGAAACATTTCTCAAGTGCTTAAAGGATTAAAAAGGGAAAAGTTAGGGCATGTGCTTAAATAGAGAACTTATTGAAGTTTCTATTCTAGGCAATTAAGTTGAGATAAATCTATCTAAGTTCAAGTCAACTCTTAGATATATGATATCTTGCGAGTATGATTAAATTAGAAAGATTAAATACTGAGATATGGAAGGTGAAGCAAGCGTTGTGACACTTTCGGATCTAGTAAAGCGATAAGGGAACTAAATAAATGTTATTATGTTCGGTTCTTATGAAGGACACAAGTTCGCTTATTTGTTAGGATTTAGTAGACACATTCAATTGTAAAGAATAAATGTTATTCCGATAAAGTTGGAAGGTCTTTGAATCTAACATACTAGATTGATGTCACTATATAGATGATATATGTGATGGGATCTCAACTAAATATTTGTATGGTTATTATCCTTGATTTGTGGTTACTCTAGACATAGTCTCTCTACGGAAGGGAAGCGTGTAATTAAACGTCATTCGATGATGTTGAACCATATGATTATGAATCATGTGGGTTATAAATATCTTATCCAAAGAGGACTAAAATACCCTTTTATGAAAAGGTTATAAAATCTAGAAAAATTGTCTAAAGCCTAAACATACCGATGTTTGTTGGCTTATGACAATTAATGCTACAAATAATTGTTTGTTAATCTCTATGACTATTTTTAGAAATAGTTGAATGTACTTATTGAAGTACGACAATCGGAAAGCCGAAAAGTTCGAGCGATGCGAATATAAGATTGATGAGCTACTTAGGAATTAATCTTCAATTGGATTGAAGTAATTAATACGAAAGGGTGTTTTAAGTAAATCGAAAATGAATAAGATTCTCCCTTGAAGGATACCATCTTTGAGATACATAATTAGATTGTGTTCCCAAAACGGAAACAACACTTTATATGATAAAGGTGTGACGCAAGCCATGCAAAGTATCCCTTACCCGTTTCGGGATAGAGCCCTTATACTTAACCAAGTTCCAAAGAATAAAGGTTGAATAAATTCCATATTAGATATGGAAGAGGATAATGTCAAATCTATCTTAACCGATGATTTGTAGTTGTCATAAGCAAAGTCAGAAAGGCTTGGAGCCTTGTACGACATACGCAACTTTGTGGAATATCTTAGCAAGTATGCTGGATATTATTTACTTGTCCGTGGAGCAAAATGTTTGTCTCCAAACATGCCGTCTTCTAGAGGAAGTGTTTCTTCCAAAAGAGACAGTGGGAGTAAATAAGATCTCAAAAGAGTTTGAGAACCACAAAGATACATTCAACCAATGGAACATGAGCAGACGCCACATAGCGATGAGGTGTAGATCACTGCTCAGTGCACACAAATGTTACAGTAAATACGTGGATAACCTAAAGCCTGAAAAGGTCTTTGGTATGTTCATCCCGAAGAATGAATATCTCACGACTTATGAAGGAATGTTTAAAGGAAAGATTGAGAGATATGGCTAGAGCCATAATATCCGAATTAGATTCCATCAAGTGACAACCAGGTTATGAACCTAGTCCTGCCTTACCACAGAGGAATGTCCCCTGTAAGGAAGGTGAGCCAAGTTCTATTCGAGATGATGCTTGTTATAACTTCGTATCATGGCTATATGATAGTGTTGAAAACATTGGGCAAACAACCTGATGTTCATAGACGATAACATGATATGTGAGCCCACGAGATCCATTTATGGACTCAAACAAGTATCTCTAGATGATTTCTTTGTTTGATAATCAAAGGAGTTGATTTAGTCAAAAGAAGGATATGCCTAATGTGCAAGAGGGATAGTGGGAGTGTATTACAATTTTTGAGTAAGGTATTAAATATCTTTCTCAGGAATTACCACCCCGTGTCACAGTCAATTAATGTTTGGTAATTCAAGGTCTTTTACGAAAGCACTTGGATTAGCAGTTCTTATTTTGGAAATAAGAATCTATAGCGATAGATTTAACTGCTGTTAGATTATAGTTTACTTATATAGATGTGATGCTAAAAGAATTTTAGCATAGATCGCGAGATCTGTCTATGTTAGGACATTGGTCCTAAAGATAAGGTGAAAGTTGATGCTTATGGAAGGTTTCCTTTGCTACGGCAATTGGAACCATCATAAAAGTTATGCTAGAGGTTCACACTCCATGAATAGTCATGAGCAAGTATGAAAGTAATTCTAGCAAATGTCGAGAATATCCTTAAACAAGTTAAGGAAAGATTCCTAGTTTATTGAAACTTGGAATCAGATAAACGTAGATATACAGACATATATCCTAAGTCTTATGAAGACAAGTGGGAGCTACAGTCTGGGTTTGCAATCACTTTGAATAAGTGATACAGTGAGCTGGAAATGTTCTTGGCTATGGGTCACTGTAAATTCTACAACTAGGCCAAAACACAGTAGTGCCTTAGAGGCGTGCAGGAGGCGATACATGGATCTAGAAGGTTCATTCTTGAACCTTGTGCGGTTCTTCCACCTTTTCTATATAGCGAGATATAGTAAGTGGATTCATTGCTTGAAGCAAGGACTGTGGTCTCGTCAGAGATTCATGTGTGTGTTGAGGCGGTTCTTTTGACTTGGTCATTTGAAACATGATATGAAGATAGTATGAGTCCCCATGGATAGCGATCCGTTTATGGCTAGGGCTAGTTAAGTAGTATTGCATGAGATTCTTGTGTTTCAACTTGGTCTTGTGTGTACGAGTGATTGGTTTTAGGCCAAGTGGGAGATTGTTGAAATAGTGTCCTAAACCCAATCGGGTTGGACCGGATCCGACCGGGTCGGATCATTTCTACTATTTCTTTATGTTTATACATATATAAAATGGCTTTTATGTTGTCATATATCATTCTTTTAAAGAACCAATTATGAATTGTTATATGATAACGTCCTTAGTATTAAATCGTGATAGAGAAACCATGATAGGCGATTATGGTTGATGAGATCTCTAATCACTTTAATAAGTTTGATACTTAAATGTCTCTACAAGTCGACGTACTATCAAGCAGGGCATTGATAGTATAAGCAGACTAGCACGTATTAGATGTCTTCGTCTTTTAGGTAAGGGGATAGATCTCGTCTATCGAAGTGTAGAGACACTTGGGACCGCACGTGGACGTGTATTAGAGAATGCGTACGTTAGACTGACCCACTTACACAGATAAGTGTCACACTATGTGGCGGTTGTGTAATTATCCTTAGGACCGGAGTCTTCATGGCATCACGGTGTGGATTGTCATGCTTTGACACTATTGAGGTTTCCCCTAGCCATGGGGCGATCATGCGGTAGTGATTGGGTATGATACTGAAGCATGCGGAGTATACATGATTGGTCGTCCGGGAATCGCATGTCCTATGATTAGGATCGAATATCCGAAATGGCCTTCTTATAAGGAATGTCTTAATCTCGTGAATCTTTGCAAAGTGGGAGTAAATGAGTTGCTTCGAGAGAGCATGATATCCAGATTATAAGATACGGTTGTTAATGTTTGACACTCGATGTACGACCGTATGGATATTATTCAAAATGATAGGATTGTAAGTTACACGTAAATAGCTGTTTCACATGAAAGGTAGTAGTCATTGCATTTGACTCTTCCGATGATTGGGAAGTCACGGTGTGTTGCTGCTGGGCGCTATCCCGTGATCGTTAGGCATAAAAGGAATTTTCGTAATTTGCACTTTGTGTCTACGGCCAACATATTCGAAGCCTATCGGGTCACACACATATGAACATCCAGCCGGATTAAAATGTGGTTATAGATGATAACCAAAATAAGGAAAGTTTATCTCGAGACTATAAAGGTTATAGTGGTAAATTAATATGGTGGTATTTATTTATTATGAATAAATTAAATACAATATATTATATATGATGATTAATTAAATATGTATATTGATACGTATGATTTTCGAAAATATGTATATATAATATACATGTATTTTGCAAATTAATTAATCATAGTATTATATTAATTAAAGAATTTTCCATAAGTTAATTAAAGGGAAAAGTGGCGCCATTCATGGTGTGTACATGACATACTTGGATTGTGCAATTTAATTAATAAGATTACCATAATATTAATATGTGATATTAATTGATTTTGAGAAAAATAGATTTATGGTAATAACATAATTTATAATCAATATAAGATATTGGAAAATCAAATTATGGAAAGAGAGATCAATCACATTAATTATTCTTCCTTATTTTTATTGGAAAAAGGTTTTCTTCTCCTCCTCTCCAAGCAAGCCTTGGCGCCCCATCTACTATATATATATGGGGTTGCCAAGCTCTTTAGTACACCATTCTTCCAAGAGCAATTGTTCTTGTGAAAAATTGCAAGAACTTATAGTTCTTGTGTAAGAAAGGGGCTTCCTATAGTGAGTTTGTGAGGAGGAAAAGTCCGGTCTAGCAACGGGGTTTTCCGATAGCAATCCATGGTGGGATTCAGGCGGGTTGTTCGTGTGGACTAGCGGTAGAGGCCGAACACTTGGGCGGCTCCATGCTGAACTACTCTCCTTAGACGGTCAAAGAGTCGATCTTTTAGATCAACCAAGGTAACCGCCGTCTTTAGTTTATTCGTTTGTTGCTTAAACGAAGTCGATCTTGGGGAAAAGGAAATCAAATTTTTGAATTCCGCTGCGTTCCCGCGTTGATTTCCTAACAGTACAAAGGACTTACACAAGTTCTAGAAATAGCAATTTCAAGAAGGGAAATCCTGGTCAAGATAAAAAGAAACTTCAGTGTACTTTCTGTGGTTTTACTGGACATACTGACAAGTGCTACAAGAAACATGGATTCCCACCTGGTTTTAAGCCAAGAGGAAGGGTTAATATGGTGGATTCCACATCTGGTACTAGAAATGATAGTGTCAATGGTTCTGGTTTGGATGTTAATACTAATCATACATCTTCTGTTTTAGATGATGAATCATTTACTTTGAATAAGGCACAGTACACACAACTTCTCAAGCTGTTGGATACAAATAAGACAGATAGATTTGATCATATGGCCAACCAGGCAACTGTATTGAGTGTCAATTTTATACCTGCATCTGACACAACAGGTATGTCTAAATCTGCTATATACTGGATCATAGATTCAGGAGCAACTGATCATATTGTTAATAGATTAGACATTCTTGTTAATGCAAGGCCTATTAGCAATATGAAGGTTGGCCTACCTAATGGTTCTACTGTTGCAGTATCACATATAGGTCAGATTTCATTATGTAATGGTTTGATATTGACTAATGTTTTGTGCATACCTGATTTTACATTCAACCTGATATCTTTGGCTAAGCTAACTGCTAATCCAGCTCTTTTTATAGTTTTTGTGCTTAATAAATGTTTGATTAGGACAAGAGACTTGGGAGTCCGATTGGATCACTAGCAAGTCAAGGGATTGTATGTCTTTGGATAGCCCTGCAACATGATCTATACACTTTTCTCACAAAGTTGCTGCTGTTCAAAATAAAATAGATAGTAGTGATCTTTGGCATTATAGACTAGGGCATCTTTCTCACAAAAGATTGTATGACTTACATCTTGTTTCTAATTCTGATTCTGTAAACAATATATGTCACATTTGTCATTTAGCAAAACAAAAAAGAAGATCTTTTCCTTTAAGTGTTTCTTACATCAATGGTCCCATAATTTGTTCATGCACAGTCCTATTTCCTTACTATTGTTGATGATTACTCTAGATTCACTTGGATTTTCTTAATGAAATACAAGTTAGAAGCTAGGGATTTAGTTAAGTCTTTCTACCAATTTGTTTTTGTACAGTTTGATACACATGTTAAAGTCATAAGAATAGACAATGGCTATGAGTTTGCTATGCCAGATTTTTATAAAGAAAAGGGCATAATTCACCAAACATCTTGTGTTGATACTCCTCAACAAAATGGAATTGTTGAAAGAAAGCATCAACATATTCTGAATGTTGGAAGAGCTTTGAAATTTCAGTCCAATGTTCCTTTAAAATACTGGGGATATTGTGTACTCATCTTTGTGACACGATCAATATGACACCATCTCCGGTAATAGGTAATAAGACACCATACCAGTTGCTCTATGGTAAAGAACCAGTCTATAATGATTTAAAAGTGTTTGGTTGTCTTGTATTTGCATCTACTCCCACTCATAATAGATCCAAGTTTGATCCTAGGGCTAGAGAATGCATATATCTTGGTGTGCCACAACATACTAAAGGACATATTCTGCTTGATAAGTCCACTAGGGACATATTTGTTTCTAGGGATGTAAAGTTTTATGAAACTGTTTTTCCTTTACAAAGTATAAACACAGGTACTTCAAGTGATTCTGTGCCCCTACCAGTTCCATATGCATCAAGCATGGATGATTTTATACTGCACTTTGATTATTCGATGGCTCTTCAAATCCACGATCCGATATGAATGGTAATCCCGAACACGATCTTTGGTCATTTCACGTACAACAACCAATACAAACAATGACCACCACGGTGAGAGAGATCTGCAAGAACCAGACATCAACCTTCATACTTAACAGAATTCATCTGTCAAAAGGCCAAGTCCAAACATTCTATCAACAATGTCTTAAGCTATCAGCACTTAACAAATGGCTACAAGAACTTTGTCTGTTTAACAGATGCTATAACAGAACCAAAGACATACAATCAAGCAATTAAGCATGAGTGCTGGAAGGAAGCAATGCAAAAGGAGCTGGATGCCCTACAAGCAACAAACACATGGAAAGTTGTGACTTTACCAACTGGAAAAAGGAAAATAGGATGCAAATGGGTATATAAGGTCAAGTATCATGCAGATGGCTCCATTGAGAGGTACAAAGCAAGGTTAGTTTCTAAAGGCTATACACAAACATATGGCATAGATTATAAAGAGTTTTTTTCACATGTTGCCAAAGTCACCACAATCAGAACACTGCTAGCCCTAGCTGCATCAAAGAACTGGAACATCCATCAGATGGATGTAAACAATGCCTTCCTCCATGGTGATCTTGATGAGGAAGTCTACATGGACCTACCACTAGGGTTCCATTCTAACATACCTAATCCAGCATGTAAACTCACTATGTCTCTATATGGCCTAAAACAGGCTAGTAGACAACGGAACACAAAACTCACCTCAGCCTTGACAGATATGGGTTTCAAACAGTCCAAGCATGATCATAGTTTGTTTACTAAAGGAGAAGCAGACACTTTCATAGCACTACTGGTCTATGTGGATGACATTATAGCTACAAGTGCATCTATGGCAGCAATCAATGAAGTCAAGCAGGTCTTACACAGTAGATTCCAGATTAAGGACATTGGAGCATTGAGATATTTCTTAGGGGTTGAGGTAGCAAGAACAGACAAAGGTATTTCCATTAATCAAAGGAAATATGCCTTAAACCTACTAGAAGAGTATGGTTTTACAGAAGCAAAACCAGTAAATACACCACTCAACTCCAAACAAAAATTAGCTGCAGGAGATTCTGAATTATTATCTGTCAACACAGCTTACAGAACTCTAGTAGGAAAACTCATATACTTATCATTCACCAGGCCAGACATCACTTTTGCAGTACAGCAGTTAAGTCAATATCTGTCAAAACCTACTGTTAATCATATGCAAGCTGCACACAGGATGTTGAGATATATAAAAAGAAACCCTGCTCAAGGTTTATTCTTTCCAGCAAACAACAGACTAGACTTAAAGGTGTACACAGATTCAGATTGGGCAGGGTGTGAAGACTCCACAAAATCCATTTCTGGATATATCATGTTTCTAGGAACAGCTCCAGTTTCATGGAAAGTAAAGAAACAGACAACAATAGCAAAAGCTCCTCGAAGCGAGAATATAGGGCAATGGCAATGACCACATGTGAATTACTGGTGGCTAGTTTATATCATGAAAGACCTCTGATTCCGGTTCCATTACCAATCCTACTCTTGTTTTGTGACAATGCAAGTGCAATACACATTGCCCGAACCCTATTTTCCATGAAAGGACAAAGCATATTGAATTGGATTGCCATATTACAAGAGACAAGGTTGATCAGGTTTCCTAAAACTCATGCCAGTCAGAACAAACTCACAACTAGCAGATATTCTCACAAAAGCATTAGATGCACCTTTGTTCCACTACTTTCTCAAAGCAAGATAGGCACTCATTCTCTGCTTTTACTACCAATGATTACACCTAATAGTTCATTGGATGAGCTATCAAGGCATGATCATCAAGATGTCCAAGCCTCTTTGATTCAACTTGAGGGGATATATATTGGATGAGCTATCAAGGCATGATCATCAAGATGAGCTCATTGACACACACACATCAAACACCTAGAAGTGTGAAGTTTAGAGCGGTTATGAAGTTGGTTATAACCGCCTCTCACTTTATCAACACCGAAAACTGAGTCTATAAATATCTTAGAGTAGCAATAGATTAGTTTCAAGCTTTTAGATTCCTAAAAACAGTCTGTTATATTTTCAGTTTTCCATTTTTCATTGTAACATTGTCAAGATGATGAACACCATTGGAGTTATAGTTTTTCTTCGATTGTTATTCATTTTCATGGTTTGATTCATCAATTCTACAAACTGAGAACAAAGCAAGTACTATACTTATAAACAATCTGGCAGAATCAATTACAAAACAAGCCAAAAGTTTGTAGTACAAATATATCAAATATAACAAGTATATATTACTGCCAAGGTAAGATACACTATCCCAAACAAAGTTCAACAAATATAGGTTCAGCAAAGGGCTCAGCCACTTGTTAACACAAACAGGAGTTCAACCGTCCTAAACAAAAGAACAGATTATATTACAATATGAGTTCAGCAAGATGCAAATTGCAGATAATTACACAAAAGTATAGAAATTTAATAAAAATTACAAATTCAGCAAAATAAGAACATAATGCTAAAGACTGAACTGTCAGTCAAGTTCGGGACTGATAATCAAAGGTGAAAACTCCGAGATTATCAAGCCTTGACTTGTACAAACTGACTACAAAGTTTAGTGACCTAAAAGACTAAAACCTATAGCTATTACAGGGGGTTCAAGATCACTAATTGTCAGGCATTAGCACAAGCAGCAGGTCAGCAAATTCAGGAAGCAAGAATCATGTTGTGACAGATTTAAACAGGAATTTGCAGAATCAAAAAGAACAGCAAAGGGGTGTTCTAAAACTGATTGACAGCAACACCAAGTATATGCGGAAGATAAGAATCAGAACCAACAAGTTTATCAGGGGATCAAAACAAAACACAGCAAGTCACACACAACCTGAAAATCACTAGTCAAACCACTTTGTAGACACACTAGTACTTCAGGCTAGTGTGTCTTGTAACCAAAACCTTGCAAGATTCAGACTATAAGACTTCTCAACACAATAAGGATTCAACACACAAGCACAGAGACCAGAATCACAGAGACTTCTGTCAAAGTGCAGAACATAGACTTAAGGTGATTAATCTTGATTAGACTCAAGGTGCAGACACTGGGCAGTCTTGACTTGGTACTGCAGACCAGTCAAACTGTTGTCAAACACTATGATCAGGCTAAGATTAAACCACCAAAATCAGCGATCAGTCACAATGAACACACTCAGACACGCAACACAGAATCACAGTAGGACTACTGTAAGCTAGCAATATTACAGGCAATCAAATACACCAAAATACAAACAAGTAAAATAGTAAGAGTCAAAGTGATACCTCACACCAAGACCTCAAACCACTGATTCTGTAAGATCTATGGTTCAGAGCGACACTTCACAACAGCAGTTACCAGAATCACCAAGCTCATCCAAATGCGATAAAGCTCAAGGAAGAAGGAGCTTGATGGGAGTCAACTTTACGTGACTCCGCTACATTGTTTGGCCTCCGTTTACCACATTTTCAGCACATTTTTGGATAATTTAGACCACTTTCGGGGTAATATTGTGAGTTCCTCGCACGGGGGTAATTCCGTCATTTTGATAGTTTACCACCCCCTTTTTTTTGATGATATTGACCCCATTCCGAGCACGTTTACCCTTTGGAATGTTTTGGTTGTTTTTGGTCATTGTGATGATGTAGGGTATTGATGTCTCGAGGACCCAAAGGCAATGGTTTACAATAAGAAACATAACCGAGGCGAGAAAAGAGGTGGAAAAGGGAGAAAAAGTGAAGAATTGGTGGCACAGGGTCCAAACGCACGTTCCAAGCTCTTCAAACCAGCGTTTGACCCCTTTTCTATATATACCCCCTTCTTCCCAAACCGGCGTTCCACTTTCAAAATTCTGAAACCTAACCGCCGTTCCATCGCCCTCCCCCCCCTTTTGCTTCGAAAATCTTCGTTTCTAGCCTGTTTTGAGCGATTTTTGTTGCAATCAACACCTCTTGATCCCCTCTTTTGTTTTCTACACTCAAATCCGAACAACAATCCACTAAATTACCAGTTCGATCGGTGCTTGGGTGAATTTTTCACCATAGTCGAATTTCGCATTTTCGTTTGTTTCGGGGCTCGTTAGTCGCTCTACAACGCTCACGTAGGCTAATCTAAGCATAAGACAGGTACTATTTGGTTTACATTTCCGTTTTGAGTAGGGTTTGATTTTTGATTTTTTTTTCAAATTTTTTCCCTACCCCGTTTGTGAATTGTCATTGATTATGTACCTTGTTTCTTGTTTGTTTGTTGTGTTCTTGGCCTTGTGATGTGTGGTGGTTGACGTTGTGGTTGTTGTGGGTTGTTTGTTTTGAAATCCCGTATTGGATGATAATCGGGTCGGTTTGCCTTGTGTTGGTTGTGGTGTCGTTGCTCTTGATATAGGAAGATGGCGGGAGGTAAACGGAAGGAGATAGGGGATAAAGGGAAGGGAAAATGCCACATTGTTGGTAAGAGCCAATCTAAGAAGCAAAAAAACAATGGTTCGAACTAGAGGCGGTGGTATTAGAATCGATGAGCCAGGAGAGGTTTGAGCGCGAACCCTAGAGCTATTAAATTTGGACGACTTAGAGATGAGGCGTCGGATGATGATTTGAGCCCGATCATGAAGGTCGAAATTTAGCGGTGATAGTGATGATAGCGGTGAGGCTGCGGAGTTTGTGATGAGGCACCCTGTCCCGTGTCACACCCAGGGTCGCTCGTCCCCAGGTTTCTCAACCCCCCACACCCTCCACCTACCCAACCTATTCCTCGGACTTCCACCGAGCCGCAACCCCAAGTAAAGCCTCGCTCATCGACCCTCTTCCTTATGACATGCGTTTCTCACGCCCCAAGCCTTGAGCAATTACGAGGAGTTCGTGGTCGATAAAAGATGTGCTTTGAAAGAGGGCTAGATTTGAAGGTGGTACCGAAATCGTTTGTGGATAATCGAGGAGTAGGGGTTGGAATAACCTTATCTTGGAACCCGAGGGCAACTTTGAACTTGTCGATAGTCCGGGAATGGTATGCCAACTTTACTTGTGGGTGACTTAGAGAGAGGACTGTTTGGGTGCGTGGAGTGAACGCCCCATGGTCGGTCGCAGCGATTAATGGTTTTTATAGGACACCGACTATCGTGGGCGATCATTATGAGGAGTGGTTTGAGGACAAGAATAGTTGGGGTAATCTTGAGGACCCCTTGGAGCGAGATGAGGATATAAATCAACCCGAGTTGCGAGTGGATGTCAAAAGGGGTAACACGCGTGATCATTTGTTGATTTACGACTTGGCCCGACGATTTGGAAAGTCAAGGCTAAGTTCTCCGAGAATCGTCTACTACCTAAGGACAACATCACACATTTTCACATTAAGGATCTCGGTTGTTGTACGCCTTGCATTATAAGTTGAAAGTAGGCGTGGGAGGGCGATTTTTGCGGAGTTTCGGGAGAACCCGGAAAAACAAGCGTCGATTGATTATGTGTCCCTACTTGATTTACGGGTTGTGTCGTGATGCACGAGTTGGTGAGTATGCAGATGATCAGATTAGAAAGAGCAAAGTTTTGCCTATCATGCCTAAGTCGTTCAATGCTCGTTCGCTTCTCGGCCTTCCAGACGGCTCATCCACACGGTCCTCCAACCTTTCACCCCTACCTCCACTACTTCCACCACCACCTGCTGTGCCACCACCTCCCTCACCACTATCACCACCACCACCATTCCGCCACCTCCCGCCTGGACCTTCCACCTCCTCCACCACTTTACCTCCACCCACACCTACCATACCTTTCACCGGAGGGCCGTGGTGGAGCGAGAGCGAGGGCTGTTGATAGCCCACAAGCGGCGAGATTGGATGGGCGATCCATGGATCATGATGAATGGGCTGCTGAAGAACCAGAAGGCGATAGCTCAAGCTCAGCAGGTCCATCTTCCGCACAGAGCCTTGGATACTACAGCCTTCCAGTACACACCTGAGATAGAGGCCGATCTGCAGCGGATTACCGAGAGCCTGCTAGAGGATGAGTCCGATGAGGGGTCAGAGGTTCAGATAGAGGCTGAGACAGATGACTCGGTGGATGTGGAGAGCAGAGACAGGGCCTGGCGGCGAATCTGGTCGAGGCAGTGGGGACAGTGCTGCTTGAGACTACTACACTGAGAGTGCGATTCTTTGTGGATCGCACCATCTTCCAAAGACTACAGAGATCCTCCGGTTTGATGTCTGCAGGCGAGCGGCTAGCTTGTTTTTCATTGTTTACGCTTTTCTTTTGAGAGTGCGACTTATTTTGGCTAGTCTCTGTTTTCATTTATTTGTGGGTACTTTTGACTCGATTCACTTTGAGGCGGAGTTGACTTTTGATTTCGACTTTTAATTTGTTTTACATTCTTCACTTTTGATACGCACATGTAATCATTGTTCAGCCCACGAGGCCTGTTTGACCGTGCATGTTTTTCTCCTTTGGTGACATTTTATTGTGATATTTTATGCGCTATTTTCGCATGCGTGGATGTTACGAGTTTTATTGTTATCTTTGTATCCGTCCATTGCATATTCCATCCTCCCCTCGGCATGCTTTGACATCGTTTGAGGCATAAACTCGTTTTCTTACGCACCCGTTTGCCTATTGCTTGATCTTTTATACGTGGACTTTTCCCGTGCTGCGCTTTCTTTGTTTCTTTTGTTCTCGCTTTAGGTTTGGGATGGACTTATACGAGGGTGTCACGAGTTTGAGTATCGGTTGTGCCTTTCTGCGGGTTTTGGTCAAACAGCTAAGTCTTTTACTCTTTTTATCTCTCACACACTGAGGACAGTGTTTCGTTTAAGTGTGGGGTGGGGAGACTTAGCCGTTTTCTTGGTATTGATTGTTAAATGTGCTATATATGTGGTATACTTGGCCTATGACCGGGCTCGAGTCGATTTTTGGGTAATTTTTAAAAATTTTCAAGGGTCTTAACACCGTGTTGTATGTGTTATTTTCACATTTGAGTGGTGATCACTTTAGTCGGGACCCCGAACATGTGCATTGCGGTTTGATATTATCTTGAGAATGAAGTCTTATTAATTTCACGAAAGCTACACTTTGTGCACAATTTGATTACTACCACCATTCATATCATGAGTCTCGAGACGAAATGTCATAGGTTTACCTAAGTAGGACATGGGATGACGGTTTTGGCGTTCTCTTGACCCTACCATAGCCAAATAAGCCTTAACCGGAACATTTACCCTTCGTAGCCCCTCTCAGCCTTGATAGAATGGTCTGACCACCATTCGCTTATAGCCGTTTTGTTACTCAGTCAGAAACCTACCCTGAGCCTTAAATATGGTCACATATCCTTCATTTTAACCCTACGAGTGGACCTAGTCCTTAGTTGGAGCACACTTGCTAAAACAAGTGTGGGGTGGGAGAAATATGATGTTTTGATTGGGTTGTTGTTTCTTGTTTTGAGCTATAAGGTGTTGAGGAGCTCGTTTGGGCTTGGTGTTCGGTTTTTGGGCCAAGGAAAAGAACCTTCTTCTCCTCTTCTCTTTAAAAAAAAAAAAAAAAAAATCAAACAAAGTTCAAAATACATTAGCTCTCGTTGAATAAAAGTTGATGTTTATAGAAATAAAGGGTTGGAGTCAAAAGTGTTGAGCTCAAAAGTTTCTTTTAAGATGTTAGAGTTGGGATAGTGAGATAGGTGCTAGTGTGCTCGGACTCACCTCATGACGCTTGAAACATAGTCGAGTTTGGCAATGAGTTCGGGTGTATTAGTAACCTATGGTTCCCAAAATGTCAAAGTTGATCAAAAAGGAGTTTTGGGTGGTTTGCATGATAAAGATGAGTTGGTACTTGGTTGATTAGGTTCACTCGTACTTCTTTTCTCCAGTTCCCAAAATACCCCTTTCGACTAACCGAAATCACCCTAGCCTAACGTTATAACCGCTCAAGTCCTGCCCGATCGTGTCCAAACTTAGTAAACCAGATTAGTGGAGAGGCTCGTGATTATGAAACGGTTGGTAGACCTTTTTGGTTGGGATTCAAGCCCCAACAATCTTTTGAGTACTTGGTTCTAGCTTTGCACCACACACACTCCATTTTCTTGATAATGTTGCGTCAATGTGTATATGTTCGTGTTTCTTACTTTGTGGTTACCTTGAGAATGTGAGTAGTAGCACCTACATCATAAAGTTGAATCCCTTGGTTTGTTTTAAAACGCCCATTTTACTCGAGGACGAGCAAAGGCTAAGTGTGGGGTGGTTGATGGGAGTCAACTTTACGTGACTCCGCTACATTGTTTGGCCTCCGTTTACCACATTTTCAGCACATTTTTGGATAATTTAGACCACTTTCGGGGTAATATTGTGAGTTCCTCGCACGGGGGGTAATTCCGTCATTTTGATAGTTTACCACCCCTTTTTTGATGATATTGACCCCATTCCCGAGCACGTTTACCCTTTGGAATGTTTTGGTTGTTTTTGGTCATTGTGATGATGTAGGGTATTGATGTCTCGAGGACCCGAAGGCAATGGTTTACAATAAGAAACATAACCGAGGCGAAAAGAGGTGGAAAAGGAGAAAAAGTGAAGAATTGGTGGCACAGGTCCAAACGCACGTTCCAACCCTCAAACCAGCGTTCGAGTCTCCAAGCGGCGTTCCAACCCTCAAACCAGCGTTCCAGAGTTGCGAGTCATACTGAGTTCGGCTCCTTCAAACGCTGGTTTAGCAATTACCCAGAACGCGTGCGTTCAGGCCATTCAAACGCGACGTTACGCACCTTGGAACGCGTGCGTTCGGACCTCTCAAACGCACGTTCCATGCTCGTAAACCGGCGTTTCGCAAGACTAAAGCCCTAAGCGCCGGAACTTCAAGCGAACGCACGCTCCACTCATCTGGAACGGCGTCGAACCAAAATCTGCAGGATTTTCCTCCACCTATAAATACCCCCTTAGTCCATTTTGGGATTATTATTCATCTTCTTAGCCAAACTCTACCCCTTCATAGCTCGAATTTTGTAACGACTTAGAATACTCCCTCTTAGTGTAAATCAACAACATCTTAGCTTAATCTTTCCATTTCTTAGCTTAGATTTTCATTTCTAACACTAAGAGACCACCTTTAATTACTTTATATTTTGTACTTTTTGGATCTCAACTCAATTTCTGCAATCTTATGGTATATTTCTCTTCTCTTTTACTTGTTATGGCTCTTATTTCTTGTTTTGTGCATGTTTTGATTAGTATAATGAGTAGCTAAACATCTTCATAGCTTGAATCATGTGAAATTTGGTGAAATCACCCTTTGGGTGATGAAATTGGGAGTGGGTAGTGCTTTTATTGTTGTATCTTGCGCATTTCATGTCTTAGAACTTGTTATAACGAATTTGGGCTAGATTGATCACCTAGGTCAAAAATCACACACACCACTCTTGAGAGTTGTTCAGAGAGAGGGGTGTGGGAAAAGGGTTCTAGGATCGCATTCAAGTGTGAGGTTACTCGTTTTAACGTTTAACGGCTCTTGTGCATAACTTGTCTTGTGAATGGATCTTTCTTATGGAAGGTTAGTTGACTAGGCATAAGGTGTTAGGGAAGAGTTGATCAGAACCTAGCACCGGGTTTAGGAGTTCGCACCCGTGAAATTGAATGTAAGAGTTTGATGATTTTGCACACTCCCGGTTTGTCACTCCTTGGGGTGAAACTAGCTATTTTGATCATGGTTCGGCTATGTCTCTTTATTATCTTTCAAATCTAGTAGTCTAATCTTCTTCCGTTCTTTTTATCTTTAGACCACTCGTTAGTATAGATCGCTTTAGTGTCGTTGTAGTTATAAACACTTTAAAAAAGATTGATCACTAGACTAAGCACTACGTTTACTTTGGTACTTGCAAGCACAATTCCTTCGGGTTCGACCTCGGACTCCTGTAGCTATTCTAGCAATCGACCCGGTCCACTGCCGGTTAGAGAGCTTGTTTAGTCACCGTTGTCTTGAGTATCTTATAAATTTGTTCGGTGAGAAAAAACGCTCATCAGAGCTCATTCTTGTCATTCATTTCATCTGATTTCGGTTTACAGCCGGTACAATACATAAAGATAGATTCTCACAATCTTATCTACACACAAATCTAGGAATCACTAACTATTACCCCTTTTATGACTCATCTTATAGTCTACTAGTTATTTCCACTAATACCTTTTTCTCTTTCACTGAGGAAATAGTCACTGTTGGTAAAAATGGGCAAGAAGCTGCTGATGAACAATCTGAGGAGCAACTTCTTGATTATGATTTCAGGGATGAGGAATTTCAATTGCCTCAAGAAGAAGAAGAAGAGCCTCAACAAGAACAAGAACCTATCATTGAGGAGGTACCAGATTTAAATGTTGAAGGTCCTGAACCCTATGTATGGGACAGGACAAGTGCAATTGTGGTAAGAGTACCAAGGGCAGATGACAATTTGAAGGATCTCTTTGAGAACTTTCTTTGGTGGTATGGCAACTATGGTCATTGCAATACCAAAGATACATTTTGGAATATTTAAGAGCTGTCAGAGATGATATCACACAGCTGAGAACTCAAATGACAAGGAGTGAGCAAAGGTTTGAAGATTTGGTAAATTTAGTGGAGAATAGAGGAAGGACAACAAAGACTGTTGCATCAAATGTCACCTCTGTGCAATTTGCCATTAATGATATGTTAAGAGAAGTCACTCTTGTCAAGCAGGATGTTGCAAAGAAAGATAAATACATGGTTGAGCATATTACATCTTTGCACAGGAAAGTTGATAAGTTGGCTGAGACACCTAACCCTGCTGCACTTGATCCTAAACTTACTGAGAGAATACCCCTACTGGAGCAAAAATGGAAGGCCAGATTACTTCAGTTGACTCTAGAACTGAAATAATGGAGAGACAACTGAATAATTTGGTCAACACACAGGAGAGTGTTTTGGGCCTGCTGAACCATTTTATTGATGATGTCAATAAGAGGGAAGAAGGTCAGACAGCAGAACCAAAAGAGGCAGCAATGATCTATAACAAGCAAATATTTGAGGCTGAAATCAATGAATTTAGAGCACCTGTACCTGGCAGATTACAGATGACAGATGACCTATTGAAAGAATTCAAGACAGCTTTATATTCAAGAAGAAGACCCCACCAGGATATGACTTTTCAGGAAGGTCTAAATTCCTTCCTTGGACTAAAATTGTTGGAGACAAGGATCAAGTCCTTAAAATCAACTGGTGGAGGAGGTCAAACTGGAAGATGAGGTTATGCTGGAAGATTATCTGGAGGAAGACAGGTGTCTGATGATCAAAGAGCAAAAGAGTGTCTAGAGGATTTCAAGCTATGCAACATGAGAGGTGGATTTAACTGGAATGGTGTCCAGTTAACATTGGCTGAAGCTTGGATTTAAATGGCATGGTGGAAAATGGTACATACCTGGATTGATTTCTCAATAATTGAAAATCAGTGGATGCTGGATGTGCAAAGAGAAATCAAAGAATATCATTAGAAAAGAGACCAAGACAGAGATAGAAACTAGATCAGCAGACTTATTCTTCTATGCTGCTTATTTTTATGCTGATTCTAGTTGGAATAATTTTGAACAAATTTGAACACCAATGAGATATGAATGAAATTTGTTCTGTTTTTGTGTTTTTATCTTTTTGCTTTGCTGTAAGAAGGGTATTGGCATCATCACTAAAAATGGGGAAATTGTTAGACATATTTTAGGTTTAATGATGAGTGCCAGACTAGCTGTTATAGAGCAAAGGCAAAAAGATGTCTAGATTGAATGTATAGTTTACTAGAGTTTGATCTTTGTATAGGTTTGATCAAACAAGCACTGTAAAGAGGTCAGCTGACTTGATCAGCAGACCTATCTAGGTCAGTAGAGTATTTATGTCAGTAGAGTCTAGTAACCTGCTGATGGATGAAGGCTGAAGGTTCAAACTCAGTAAAGAAGGCTAAGGGATCAAACTTGTTATTTAAAGTCAAGGATATGGGATCTGAATTTAGGAAAGTCTGTGATGACCTAAACTGATCACATATACCTTGTGTAGAAGGTCTAAGTTCCATAAAAGTAAAGTGGTGATTGGAACTTGGTTATAATTAAAATGGTGTACTCTAACTTCATAATAAAAAGTAAGATGAGAAGCAGTCAGATGAGGTGTTTGTAAAACACAGATGCAGACTAAAAGTCAGCTGACATACATGGACATCAATGAGACTATGCAGCAGGTGTCTGCTGAATGCAAAAGTCGAATTAATCCATGTTTTTACGAAAGATTAAATGGATAAGGATGAATTACAAGCCTTGGATTAATTAATCAATCAATGGAAAAGATCAAAGGAACGTTGTAAGGATTCAGAGCCATATCCAATGAAATTAAGTCAATGGTTTATAGACTAGACTGTCAAAAAGAACATTGACAGTGTCAGTATGGTACAACAAAAGAAAATTTCAGTCAAGATACAGACAACTGAAATGGCTATATTTGAAATTCAATTTCAAATCACAGGATTTACACCTATAAATAGAGGACTTCTGATTCAAATTGCAAAAAAAAAAAAAAACAAGAATACATACGAAGCAACCAAGTTTTTGAGCAAGAAATTGATCAAAGTGCAATCTTACCCTGCTGATACTAACAGATCTTTAATCTACTGATCAAGGATTTTCTTCAAGTGTTTTCTGCAATCAAGTTACATCCAATATACACACTTGAAGACTACAAGTTGCTGATCTTATCATCCAGATCAAAAGCTTCTTTGAAAAGTTGAATCACTTTCTTGATTCAACCCCTTCTTTTTCAAAGAAGAACACGAAGGCAGTGAAGCCTTCGCTAAAGCGTCAAGGACAGTTGTGTTTTGTGGTGAAACTGGTGAAGAGGCAATCCTACCCTTCAAGGTCCAGTGGAATACTTTGAAGCAGCAATACTACCTATTTCTAGTGTTCAGTTTGTGAAGTCATAGTCATTGGTCAATGACAAAAAGTTTAGGGATTTTTGTAACAGCTACCTCAAGAATCTCTTGTGAATTTCCTCCAACATTACAAGAGAAGAGTGGACTGACAGGATTACACCATCTGGAACCACTGCATTTAGTTTCTGCAATTTACTTTATCTGCATACTTATCACATCAATCTACCGAACTAGCTGCTGAATCACACCACTTGCACTACTGAGTACCCAATACTTAGTATCATCTTTTAAACAACAAGTAACAAGGCTTAATCAAATATATTCCGTTGCAAATAATTCAATAGCCTCAATAGTCAGCAGACTGCTAAAGGTCAACAGACTATTGAACCCTGCTAAGTTTGTCAACTCCAAAAAGTTTTAAGTGTTAAGTTTATTCACCCCCTCTAAACTTAACCAAAGCCTTTTCAAGGGACCAACCCTGACTTTCCAAGGACAGATTCTATTGACCGCAAGTCTTCACATTTAATGCTCCAACGGCTCAGCAAGAACCTGTACATAGTTAGTAATGACATAATTAAGCAATATCCGTGTTCATATCAGAATTAATAAATGAAAATACGACATTAATTAGAAGGATACAACCTTGATATAGAGTTGACTACAGATTTGTGGAATCGGAGGACTTTAATGGCTCGTAGCAGTCAATAGCTCGTATTTTCCACATGTTGAATGAACATGGCTCAAAAGGTGTCTTCTTTCATAAAATACAATCACTGGAGATTGGGGTAAACAAATCCCCAGTCTTCTGACTTCCATTTCTCGACCTTGTGGCCAAAATCAGGCAGCTGTCAGCCTGTCAATGTTTGTATCTGCAGCAATAGTCAATTAGTGACATATATGATTCGCAGAAAGCAAATAAAGAAGGAGAATCAAAAATTGTGGAAATATTACTCAGCAGACTCAGTCTGCTGAGGCTTCAGCAGGGTGCTCAGCAGATTGCTGAGCCTCAGGATTTCGTGCATAATATTTTGTACATCTTAGTTAATTGTAAAATTAATTGTAAAAGACATATTAATTGTGAGTCATATAAACAATTAATATGTCAAACTCTAGTTTACTTTATGTCATAGACATAACTTTTACTTTTTACTTTTGCATGCTTGCCGCCCACATCTACATACTCAAGTGGCCGCCCAAGCTAGCTAGCTAGTCTCTCTATCTCAATTGTATCTATTTATACATCCTTTTACTCAATGAATAAACTAAGTTGAAGTTTACTCTTGTGTTTATCACATTCTCAAACTCTCTTCATGGTATCGGAGCCTTACTGAGTTCTAAAATCCGCTGCAAAACTCAGTTCTTTTTCAGGAAAATGTCAATATTATCGAAGTTTCATCTTCTTGATGAGACTCACAATTTGCCTCGTGATGGGATGATTGAACACTCTTCTTTACAAATCATAAACTTGATGGTAACAACTACTTGCTATGGTCAAGGTCTATGAAAATGTATATCTCCGGCCAGGGCAAGATGGGATATCATGCAGTTCCAAACACCGCCTCTGCTGGCCCGACCCCAAGTTTGAAGCATGGGACACGAGAAAATAACCAAGTCATGACCATCCTCACGAGGTCTATGACAAAAGAGATCGATGAGAACTTCATGATGTATGACACGCTAAGGAAATGGGACAATGCCGGAGACCTTTACTCAAAAAGGACAATACATCCAAGTCTATGAACTCGAAGCTCAGATTCAAAATTGCAGCACAAGGGGATATGTCTCGTAACTCAATACTTTAATCAACTATCTAAGGCATGGCAACACCTAGATATGTTGGAAACTCACCCTGGAATGATGTTAAAGATCTTGCACTCTTTAAAGACATTATCGAGAAAAGAGAGTATTCAAATTCCTTCTGGATTGAATCCTACTCTTGATGATGTCGAGGTAGAATTCTTGCTACTAAACCTCTTCCAAATCTCAAATCCATGTTTCTTGAGGTCAAACATGAGGAAAGCAGGAGGAAAGTGATCTTCTTTGAACCCCCTGCCGACAACCCCATGAAGGTGCGCCTCTTTGAAGGTTAATGAGACTTACTGGGAAGCCTCACCGAGAAAGCTGGAAAGGCATTCGTGATCACTTTATAAACGCACAAATCACACCAAGGACAATTGTTGGAAGCTACATGGCAAACCTAACCCCTCTAAAACCTCAAAACCAACCAGGGAAAGTCAAGGCAAACTTATCGGTGAAGAGGAAAATGTGATGATGGTTGAATGCTCGCTTTCTTTGCCTTTAGAGCCTTTATTGCTCAAAGATCGGGAAGGTAGCTCCCCCTCTTTGAAATGGCCACTCATGCTAAAAGCAGTATATTTTACTCACCTCTTAGTAATGAGACTTGGATTGTTGATTAGGGCTTCTTCCCATATATTTGGTAATAAAACCTTATTACCCAATATATGCCATGCAACCAAATTCACAATTAAGGCTATTGATGGTTCTGTTTCTTATGCAAAAGGTGTTGGGAAGGTTAAACTTACTAATCGAGATATATCTCTGAGAATGTCTGTTTGTTCCAAAGTTAGATCAGTAACCTTATATACATCGAGTAAACTCACTAAAGATCTCGAATTGACCGTTGTTTTTAATAAGAATCGAGTGTACATTCCAGGATCTTTCTTCTCGAGAAGTGATTGGGCAAGCTAAACCCCGCTCAGATTTGTTTGTGATCAACCTACTTTGAAGACAGAAGATCGAAGCAGAATCGCCTCGACTTTGCACTCAAAACCTAGACAATATCATGTTATGGCATTATAGACTAGGACATCCAAGTTTTGGTTATTTAAAGTCTTTAATCCCTGAATTGTTTAAAGGATGTAATCTTAATGATCTTCAATGTGATATTTGTCAATTTGCTAAACTCACCAAATCTGTATATGCTAAGTTACCTCACTTGCCCTCTTCCCTTTCACCCTAATTCACAAAGTGATGTATGGGGACCTCAAGAGTGAAAAGTATAACAGGAAAAAGGTGGTTTGTAACCTTCATTGATGATCATACCAGAAACACTTGGCTGTTCTTAATGAAAGACAAATCTGAAGTTGGACCTATCTTCCAAGAATTTTATCACATGGTCTCCACCCAATTTGATACTAAGATCAAAATCTTAAAGACTGATAATGCTCTGGAATACTATGAGTCTAACCTCAGTAACTTCTTGACAAACAGAGGAATTGTTCATATCAGTAGTTGTGTGGAAACACCTCAGCAGAATGGGGTTCTTTGAAAGAAAAAACAGACATCTATTGAAATGGCCAGATCAATCATGTTCACTACACATGTTCCTAAATACATGTGGGTGAAGCTATATTGATTGCTACATATTTAATCATGCAGACTCCCCAGCAGAGTATTAGGTTTCAAAACTCCTCTCCAAACCCTGCTGACCACACACTCCTGCTCTCATCTTATTACCCAATTGCCTCCAAAGATCTTTGGTTGTACTGTGTTTGTTTATATCCATGCTCAACACAGAAGTAAACTTGATCCTAAAGCTCATAAGTGCATTTTCCTTGGATATGCACAGGACAGGAAAGGTTACAAGTGTTACTCTCCTACTGAAAAGAAATTTTACAATTCTATGGATGTGAAATTCTTTGAAAGGACTCCATATTACAAAGCAAACCTCATCGAGCGACCACCGATGGAAACTCGATTGAGATTGAACTAAGTCCGTTCCTCGGCAAACCATTAACCCTCAGCAGACTCATAATCTTCAACATCCTGCGGATACTCACATTATCGACCCTCGCCGATCTGCGACCAGTCTGCGACCCGAGCCTCTTGAACGGAACCTCAAGAACCTCATCGAACTGAGAGTGCTTTGGACCCCGACTTCGACTCTCGCATCTTCATTGAAATAGATGATGGACTATTGCTCTAAGGAAAGGGAAAAGATCATGCACTGATCATTCTATTCATACTTATTTATCTTATGATCAGTTGTCTCTGTCTTTGCCATGTTTACACAGGACCTGGACTCTCACTCTATCCCTAGAAATATTCAGGAGGCCCTTCAAAATGATAAGTGGAAGGCTGCTGTTAAAACAGAGATGATTGCTCTCTTGGATAATCATACTTGGGACCTCACAACTCTTCCCAAAGGCAAGAAAGCGATTAGCTGCAGATGGTTATTCACTATCAAATACAATCTTGATGGTAAAATTGACAAGTATAAAGCAGATTGGTAGCAAGGGATTCACTCAAACTTATGGCATTGACTATAAGGAAACTTTTGCACCGAAGAGCAAAGCTCAACACTTTGTCAGAGTATCGATTTCCCCTAATTTGTCCAACTTGTGGCCTCTTCACCAATTGGACATCAAAATGCCTTTCTAAATGGGGACCTCATTTGAGGAGGTTTATATGACTGTACCCTGGTTTTACCAATCCTCATACTCAAGGCAAGGTGTGCAACCGAGGAAATCTCTATATGGCTGAAGCAATCACCAAGGGCATGGTTTGGAAAACTCACTCACGTGGGTTAAAGCTGCTGGATATCATCAATGCAACTCGATCACACCATGTTCGTCAAGACAACCAACCGAGAGGAGGTCCATTCTAATTGTATATGTGGATGATATCATCCTTCACTGGAGATGACTCTACTGAGATCCAGAACTTAAAGAGACTCTCTTGGCAAAGGTGTTCCAAGTTAAAGATCCAGGCTACCTCAAGTACTTTCTTGGTATGGAAGTAGCTAGAACCACCAATGGCATTTCGGTCTCCCAAAGGAAGTATGTCCTGGACCTCTTGAAGAAGCGGCATCTTTGGGATGCAAACTCTTTGTATCTCCAGGTAGACCCAGTCATACCTCATTGCATGGTGACATTCTTTGTCAGGAAAGAACAATATCAAAGGCTTGTAGGCAAACTCATATACCTTTCTCACACAAGACCGATATTGCATATGGGGTCGATCCAGTCGAGTCAATTCATGCATTGCCCTACTAAGCAACATTGGGATGCAAAGTGAATAGGATCTCGAGGTATTTAAAATCCACTCTGGCCAAGGCCTCGCACTTCACCAAGTCTACTTGATAGATCAATCAAGGTCTGCACCGATCTTGATTGGGCTGGATGTCACATTGTGGAGGTCTACCACAGGCTATTGCTCATATATATGGGGAACACTGGTTACTTGGAGGAGCAAGAAACAACCCTTTGTGTCAAGAAGCGATCTTGAAAAGGTGAACTAAGGGCACTTGTACTTGGCATTTGTGAAGCTCTATGGCTAAAAAGAGTGCTGACTGAACTTCAGCAACCGTATCATCACCCTATCACACTCTGTTGTGATAATAATTCAGCCTTATGCATGGCAGAAGATCCAGTCCATCATGATAAAACCAAGCATGTGGACATTGTGACTTTACTCTACGAAGGAGAAGATTGATGCCAAGATTATTCAACTCCAGTATGTTCCTCCGCAGATCGAATCTGCGATATTCTTACTAAGGCTATTCCACCTCTTATGTTCAGGCAGACTAAGTAGCAAACTTGGCTGCATCAACATATACAACCAGATTTGAGGGGGTGTGGAAATATTACTCGTGAGACTCGATCTGCTTGAGAGCTTTCAGCAGTGCTCAAACAGATGATTCTTGAGCCTCGTGGATTTCGTGCATAATATTTTGTACATCTTAGTTAATTGTAAAATTAATTGTAAAAGACATATTAATTGTGAGTCATATAAACAATTAATATGTCAAACTCTAGTTTACTTTATGTCATAGACATAACTTTTACTTTTTACTTTTGCATGCTTGCCGCCCACATCTACATACTCTCAAGTGGTCGCCAAGCTAGCTAGCTAGTCTCTCTATCTCAATTGTATCTATTTATACATCCTTTTACTCAATGAATAAACTAAGTTGAAGTTTACTCTTGTGTTTATCACATTCTCAAACTCTCTTCAGAAATATATGGAATGATATCACCATTTATGATTCGAATCAGAGAGCAATCGGGAAAGACATGAGCTTTCAAGTTTCAGATACAAAACGTGTTGCAAATCCAACCAAATCGAGTCATTGATTGCTCGATTTCATCTGTATAAGGAATGTGATGAACGGAAATGCATGATTCTGGGATTTGAACGATTTGCAATCAAAACGTAGCATTGAAGAAGAGCGGCGGAGAGAATTTGACTTAGGGTTTCAGAAGGATTTGGGAAACGGATGATAAAATGGAGTTGGGGATCGGGTTAGGTTATTAGACCAGCACAATTGAATTAAATAATTTAAATAATTAATAAATCAATTTAATGAAGTATTAGTAAAATTTAAAATTATTTAATTTAACCCTGCAAAATAATAAACAAAAATGATGCCATATGATGTAAACATTGTCGTTTCATGGCTATTAGTCACAATGATAAATATAATGATATAATAAGTAATAACATAGATAACTATAACATAATATTATATAAAAAGAGCTTATATATAACTATATAAAAGCTTTAAATGATGGGAAAAAATTATACTTGAAAATTAATCAACACATAGCTAGAACCACAAAATACTCAACACGTTGTTAGCCTCCAAAAGGGCTTAAGCGTAGTGAGGAAATTCATCGAACGTATATGCATACCAGGGAGACCGCGGAGCTATCGGAGTAAATCACCGTTAGTTAGCAAGTATATCTTCAGGTGGATACACACCATGCGTAGTGCCATTGAGTACTGATGTAACACATATCTGCTAAATTAGAAACGTATAGTCATGACATGTTGATGGACATGAAGTGAACCCTCGATTGAGTCGGTCCTATAAAGTTAACCTAAAAGTCATGAATCATGTCTCATAAATCTTGATTAAAATGTAGCTTCTACCTTTTACTGAATACAATGTACTTACCTCAAAAGCATGTTTTGCTAGGTGTTTGGGGGAGAGAAAATGAACAGGTTGAACCAGAGTACGATGAGGACTTTGATGATGATGTTTGAGGATGCCGACGTTGAAGCATTTATTTTATTCTTTGTTATTATGATACTTTAGACTTGTTGTTCTTTTTGGAGAACCTTGTGATTTCTTTTGTTGGTTGCTTTGGAGGATTCGTACGGTATAAGTTTTCTTTGGGATTTCGTTGTAATAAGTTACATTTCCATCTTTAGAATGTTGAGTTTTTATTTTTGGATGTTTGAAAAAATATACCCGAGTTCTTGTTTCTGTTTTGCATAACTTGATCGACGTAGTAGAGGCTTACGTATAATGTGAAATTTATTTTATATTATACGTGCCGAACGTTCCTTTTCCGGATAAGGACTCGGTGTCCGAGAAAGGGCGTTACAGTTGGTATTGGAGAAAAGCGTCTTTAGGCTTCCTTTCTTTTAAGATAAGAATTATTTATATCTTTTAGTAACGCTCTGATTCTTTCTTTGATTATCAGGATGGTGAGCACAACAACCGGAGTTCATGATGAAGAGACCTCGGTGGTAAGAGAAGAGAGTCTGACACCCGTAGTAGGAGGTGGGTTTGTGCGACCGAATCCGTCACCTCACCCGAACCACACCCCACGGCCTCATGCAAGGTAGTCGCCACGGCCTCAGTTTCAACACGAGCCATGCTATAACTACATCTATCATGAACCTAGGGAAGTACCCACACGCGTCACCATTGTAGGTGAGATCCCACCAGTTTAAGTACCTCACCGATAAGCGTTTATCCTTCACCCCCACCGGTAAGCCACATTTCTCCACCCGCATTCCACCACCATCAACAACGGACCTTTTATCCTCCACTAGTATGTCACACCCTTCAACCTACCATACTGCCATCACCATATTTTAATCACCAGAAAGGTGTTGGTTACCCACCCTATGGATATCACCAATTTCATCACACCCAGCAACATCATCAAAGATACCACCTCTATCATACTGAACCTCAAATGATCCCTCCTCAAAAACCTCAACCATCATCATACCCACAACAACAGCCTTACCAACCACAAGCACCTCTTGGATACCCTACAGTTTACCACCAGCCCCACCAGTTAGACCACCACGGCCTTTGATGAGCACCTCCGGTTGATTGGTACTCAAAGTCGAAGAGGAATTGGGTTCAAGAATTTCATGGAAACGTAGAACCGGCAAAGGTAGAGGTTTGGTTAAGAAGGTTTGCATAAACGTAAATGTCCCCGAGTCTGAAATGACCCAGATGGCAGTTGGTTTTCTTTTGGGTGCAGCTGAAGCATGGATTGATGCTATCCATAGTAGCAATAGGAAGGTGACAGATGGGAAGGTTTTAAGATTTTGTTCTATAATGAGTACTTCCCAGCTACAGTTCAAGCAGACAAGGCGAGCCAGTTTCTAATCCATAAGCAAGGCATCCATATGACAGTTTCACAGTACACCAACAAGTTCAATAAGTTGGGTAGGTTCTACCCTAAGATTATGAGAATTGAAGAGAGGAAGATGGCGTTGTACAAGAATGGGTTATCCCATGAAATACAAGCTAGCATGTTGGGTTTTGACAAAGAAGAAATATGGAAATTTGTTGAATAAGCTATGGAGGTTGAGACCTTCAGAAGAAGCCCACCATCGTTATTGGTGCTAAGAGAAGTTTTGGAACAAGTCAAGACTACAACCGGGGAGCACCGCAACATAATGCGAAGAAGACGACGACACATTCGGCAGCTACTCCTTCCACTGGCACACCACCTTGTCCGAAATGCAAGAGAAATCATACCGGCGAGTTCTGAGCCAATGTAAACGGTTTCTACCTCTGTGGAGAACCAGGACATTTTTCTAAGACATGTCCGACAAAGGGGACTACAAGTAATCAGAAACAAGGAAACGGAAAGGGAGGCTTAAGTCGCCCAGTTCGAATGTTTGCTGTGGATGCTGAGATTGTTGAGCCAGACGACAATGTTATTTCAGGTACTTTAATGTGTTTATTCTATTTTATTAGAGTACTTGTATAGCATGATTAAATCATGTTGTATTTGTATTTAAATAAATGAATTCACATCTTAGGTACATTCATATTAGACAACTTAGCCGTTACAGCCTTGTTTGATACAGGAGCGTCTAACACGTTTGTGTCGACTAAGATAGCTAAAAAGTTGAATATACCTTCGGAAATCTTAAGAAACACCTTGGAAATTACTACACCTTAGGGAAGGTAACTAAGGTAACTAGGACGATACCCCAAATGGATGTTCGAGTCGGAGCGTACCGGTGTAAGAGCGACTTCACTGTTTTGGACTTTTCGGACATTGACGTGATTCTTGGAATAGATTGTCTATTCGAGAATTATGTTCACTTGGATTCACCCGAGAAATCATCCAAGACTTATCAAGGTAATGTTTACAAGCCAAGTAAGAAGCATCATCCGATAATTTTAGCGGTTAAGGCTATAAGAGCTTGTCAAAAGGTTTGTGAAGGCTACTTGTTATACGCAGTGGATGTGGAACAAGTGAAGCCTTAGTTAGAAGAAACCCCTGTAGTGAAAGAGTATCCTGAAGGGTTTCCAGAAGAGTTACCAGGTAACATGCCAGATAGAGAAATAGAGTTCGAGATGAAGTTGGTACCAGGAGCGGCACCAGTTGCTAAGGCATCCTATAGGATGGAACCGGCTGAATTGAAAGAGTTGAAAGCTCAACTTAAAAATATGCTTGAAAGAAACATAATTCAGCCTAGCACCTCACCTTGGGGAGCCCCTGTTTTGTTCGTTAAGAAGAAATATCGTAGCATGAGAATGTGCATCGACTATAGGGCTTTGAATAACCTTGCCATCAAGAATAAGTATCCCCTACCAAGGATTGATGATCAGTTTAACCAGTTTCAAGGTAAGAGAGTGCTCTATAAGATTGATCTTTGGTCGGGTTATCATCAGTTGAAAATCAAGGTAGGATATATACTGAAGACGGCTTTTAGTACTAGATATGGACATTATGAGTTCTTGGTTATGCCATTTGTACTCACCAATACTCCATCCGCATTTATGGATTTAATGCATCGTGTTTTCATGCCATACTTGGACAAATTCGTGATAGTATTCATATATCTTGTATACTCAAAGGATGAGAAAGAACATGAAGAACACCTAAGGATAGTGTTGAACACGCTAAAGGAAAAACAGTTGTATGCTAAGTTTTCAAAGTGCGACTTTTGGTTGAATCAAGTCAGTTTCTTGGGTCATGTCATTTCTGGAGATGACATTCAAGGTGATCCGGCGAAGATTGAAGTAGTTGAGAAATGGTCCAGACCAACTACAGTTTCAAATGTGAGAAGCTTTCTTGGTTTGGCCGGCTAATATAGGAAGTTTGTCCAAGACTTCTCGAAGATAGCTACATCACTCACCAGGCTTACACAAAAGAAAATAACTTGAGTGGACTAGATAATGTGAAGAGGCTTTTCAGACCTTGAAAGAGAAATTGACTACATCCCCAGTTTTGGCAGTTCTGGAGATCTTTGATAACTACAATGTCTATACTGATGCTTCGGGACAAGGTTTAGGTTGTGTGTTGCTGCAATAAGGAAAAGTAATTGCTTATGCATCTAGACAGCTAAAGGTGCATGAAAAGAATTATCCAAAACACGATCTAGAGTTGGCAGCGGTAGTTTTTTCCTTAAAGACTTGGAGGTACTACTTGTATGGAGTTAAAGCTAGGATCTTCACGGACAACAAGAGTTTAAACAAGAAAATCTGAATATGTGACAGAGGAGATGGTTAGAGTTCGGAAAGGATTATGATTTGGATATTCAATACCATCCGGGTAAAACTAATGTGGTTGCCGATGCCTTGAGTAGAAAACTAGTGTTTGTAGTTTGAAGCATTGAAGATGTGGCAGAACAGTTAGATGGGCTGGAAATCGGGGTTTTGATCGATTGAAGATCGACAGTTTGTGGCACCGTTGTTAGCAAGATCCGAGTTGTTGGATGATATTCAGGAAAAACAAGATGAAGATCCAGTGTTGGTTGATTTGAAGCGTGTTGCAAGAGAGAAACCTACAGTGGGTTATGTGTTAGACAAAAACGGGAACCTTTGGTACCAAGATCGTTTGTGTGTGCCTAATGTGGGTGATCTAAGGTAAAGGGTTATGGAAGAAGCCCATAGGATTGCCTTTGCAGTTCATCCAGGAGCAACCAAAATGCACAATGATTTGAAGGAAAAGTTTTGGTGGCCATCTATGAAGGTGGAAATAGCTAAGTATATAGCAGAATATGATACTTGCCCAAGGGAGGAGGCAGGAATTTTTCATCGGGTGGGCTGAGAATTTTTTTCATTTATACGGTATAATTTTCTGAAAAAGAAAATTTTATTTATACACTTTATGATGTATTCTTTTTTTACTCTCGCACCACACTAAAAACGTTAACTCCAATGTCAATTCAGTGGATCTGACGTTACTCACCAGTAACACTTCTAATGTATAACTATAAAGTCACTGACGCTATTTTTTAAACGTCGGGTACCACTAACGTTATTTTTGTTAAAAATAATTGTGTGTTTAAATAATTTTTTTTACTATTTAAAATGATTGTAGTGCACGAAATAAAATCATGGTGCCAATGGAATCATTTTTTTTGTTGTAAACATATATTTTTATAGCTCGAGTTAGGTGGTTTGTAAGACTAATTATCTAGCCAATGATGTGTTTGAAATTTGGATATACTACTATATAGAAAAAAAATAAAAAGGGTTGGGTGGGCTTAGCCCACCTGTGCCCTTGGGGTAGCTCCGCCCTTGTACTTGCCAGAAAGTTAAAGCGGAGCATAGAAGACCGGGAGGAGTGCTTAAGCCATTGGATATCCCTGAATGGAAATGGGAAAAGATCACGATGGATTTCATCACAGGTTTACCAAGAACGAAGAGTGGGCATGACACAATTTGGTGATTGTGGATAGATTGACCAAATCAGTCCATTTCTTGCCAACAAAAGTTGATATGTCCTTGAAGAAGATGACGACACTATACTTGGACAATATAGTGAAGTTACACGCAGTACCTATCTCGATAGTTTCAGATCGTGACAGTCGGTTTGTCCATTGTTTTTGGAAGAGTTAATTTGCAAAAGGCTTTAGGTACAAAATTGGATTTGAGTACGGCCTTTCATCCTCAAATAGATGAGCAGTCAGAACAAATAATCCAAACACTTGAAGTTATGCTAAGAGCTTGTGTTTTGGAAGTAGGCGGATCATGTGATGACTACCTACCCGTAGCAGAGTTTGCCTACAACAACAAATATCACACAAGCATAGGTATGCCACCGTTTGAAGCCATGTATGGGAGAAGATGTTGGACGCCGCTGTTTTGGGATGAAGTCGGGGAAAAACAAGTCACCGGGCCGGAGTTGGTTGAACAAGCTAAAGAAAGGGTTCGGATTGGTTAGGAAGAACTTGAAGGCGACACAAGACAAGATAGAGAAAAAGTTGGGCCGATGTTAGAATAAGACCTTTTGAGTTTTATGTTGGAGAAAGAGTTTAGCTACGAGCTTCACCGATGAAGGGAGTTAAACGGTTTGTACAGAAATGATGTTGGACCTTTTGAGATCATTGAGAAGGTTGGACCCTTGGCATATAAGTTAAAGTTACCAGAATCGATGTCAAGAGTACATATTGTTTTCCACGAATCAATGTTGAAGAAGTGTTTGACAAAGACTAATGTTGAAGGTATAGTTGATCCGGAAGTTCTTCAAGATAATCTTGCTTAGGTGAGAAGCTGTTCAAGATTCTTGACTGGAAGGAAACGATGATTAAGAGACGGATGATTCCCTTAGTTTTGGTGCAATGGAGCAATCATTCACCGAATGAAGCAATTTGGGAAGTTGAGGATGATATGATCAGCGAGTTTATAGAATTTGTGGACTTACAAGGTATGTTCTAGTTTCGAGGACGAAACTCCTCTTAAGAGGGGAGGAATGTAATATTCTGATTTTCGGGAAAGGGCAGACGTGTCATTTTGCGAAAAAGAAATATTATATCCTTTACCTTTTTATGGATTTATGTATATGTGTGTGTGTGTGTGTGTGTATATATATATATATATATATATTTGGAAATCTAGACGTATTTATTTAAGGAGTAAATAAGGAAAATAATAAGTAATTATTATTTTTTGGATTTGTTATTTAAGGAAAATAAATCCCACGGTCCTTATGACCTATCAGTTTTCAGAATTTGTTTCTAGGTTCTCTAAAACGGCGTGAGAAGCAAAAGAAAAAGGGATGAGAGTTTCTTCAAATTCTAAGGCAATTCTCTACCGTTTTCATATTCAAGTAGAGCAGTGGAATCGTCATGAAGAATGTGTCGTTTCAACACAAGAAAGTTGGAGTTTTCTTAAGGTATGATTTTCGAGCCCTAACTGTGTTCTTGAGTGAGTTTGATGGATTTAACCTCATGAAATCGTAGGATCTTTGTTATAGAAACGTGTGATCGAGTCTAATGCGAATTTGGATTGATCACATAAGTTTCCTGTGAGAACGGGATCGTTTTGTTGCAGGTTTCTGGAAGTTTGGACTTGGATTAGCTTGCTAAAAAGTAAGAGGCTCTTCCTACAATTTAATTAAGGTTTATAGGGTTTAAGATGAGGTCTTGTTGTGTTTGGTGTTAGAAATTATGCCTACACGTTGTTTAAGGATTAAGGGTTGTTGTGGTTTGCAAAAGTGGGGTTTTCTGCTATTTTTCTGAATGTATGCATGTTGAACTTGTTTGGAATCGAGTAGAGATAGTAAAGTATATAAAATCATGTTTTAGGGTTTTACAGCGTCGAATGCGCACACATTCGTGATTCAGGATGTCCCAACCTTTTCACAGCAGGTGCAATGCGCACGCATTGCTGTTTCGGGATGGTAAGATTTGCTCCCAGCATGAGCAATGTGCACGCATTGGCCGAACAGAAACTTTCAGCAAGTTTATGGTCGATCAATGCGCACGCATTCCAGATGCGCACGCATTGACTCCTGTTTTGGGGAAAATGTTGTTTAAGCCCCGAGTCCAGTTTTAAATGTTGTTTTACGATCTAATAACATTAATTAAACATTAACAAGCCTTGATTGAGTTTCTGATGCGTTTAGTTCTGGCACCGAATGTACTCTTCCAAAGAGTTGAAGTTCGGGACCGTCAGAAGGGCATGATAGGCTTGTGCTTTGGTGAATTAGAATTCACCAATGTTTGTGTACTTGATAGGATGTGGTCTCTAGCTGTCTAAGTAAGGGATTAGAGTTGTTAGGGTGAGCTTTGCCTTGAAAACACTTAGGTGACTAGTTAACACATAATAAATTACATACGTGTTAGTAAAAATATTAAATGTCATGTTATTCTTGGTAAGGCACCGATTTATATAGTTAATGTGATACGTTCAAAAAGTGAACAACGCTACTGGCCCCCAAAAGGGCAGAAGGGTAGTGGAGGAAATTCATCGAATGTATACGCATACCGTGGAGACCCCGGAGCTATTGGTGTAAATCACCGTTAGTTAGTAAGTATATCTTCAGGTGGATACATGCCATGCGTAGTGCCCTTAACACAGATAAGCTAGAATGAATGTCCCGAACATATGATGTTAAAAAATATTCATGTTAATATAAAAAAAATAACAATAATTACTTGATCAAAACAATATTTCAAAAGATGAGGGCCGGAGAAATTAATTAACGGCGATAGAGTCGACGGCCGGTGGAGGCGGGTGGCTTTTGTGAGGAAGAACACTCTGGAATATTAAAGAATATTAGAGAACCGAAGAGAGGTGCAGATAAAGTGAGAAACAGCGGAAGCAGAGAGTGTAGTAGGTTTATGTTTTTAGTATTTACTATTTAGGGTTGTGGGTATTTATGTATAATATGTTTATGCATATGTATATATATATATATATATTTGGGTCTCAATGTGTGTGTGTGTTTGTATATATATATATATATATATATATATATATATATATATATATATATTCGGGTCGGGATCGGGAACCCGACGGAATTGAGTTTTATACCCTATTCCTTTCCTGTATTTTTCGGGTCAATGTCGGGATCGGGATTTTTCGAGACGGGATTCGGGACAAGTTGGGATTATCAAGAAATTTTCCACCCCTAATCTCAACAATAAAGCTCATTCTCTCCATATTAACTTATTCTCTCTCCAATTAAATCCAATTAAAACCAACACATCTTTTAAAAAACAGAAAAAAGAAAAAGAAAAAACAAACGGCATATTGTAACCGTATGAATTTAATTGAATCTCACCACTATATTTGATTGACATCTTCCAAAATTAACTCACGATCAATTGTTATCGGGCAAGATTTGTTGATTATCTCATAATTATCGGAGGTTTTTTTTCTTCTAAAAAACAAGAAAGTTATCCAAACTTTGAATAATCATCTTTGTTATCCGTGTGATTCACTATTTAACTTCACTTGATAATTTTGACAGCGAATTAAGGGGTGACATTGAATTTCCATTTGACGGTGAATTATTTAGTGACACTAAATCTCCACGGTGAATTTTCAAGGAAAATCAAGTGAAATCTCTATTTGATTCTCTATTTAGTGAATGACATTGAATTTTCAGTTCACACTGAATTATACAGTGACATTAAATCTCCAAGATGGATTTTTCAAGGTTGAGGGTTTAGTGAATGTCACAAAAAAATTCAAGTGAATTCTCTATTTGATTCACTATTTACTGAGTGAGATTAAAATTTCATTTGACATTGAATTATTTAGTGACACTAAATCTCCACGTACGGTGAATTTTTCAAGGATTAAAGTTTAATGAATGACACAGAAAATCAAGTGAATTATGTATTTGATTGTCTATTTACTGAGTGACAAACATGAGAGGAAAAAAACCAAGTCAAAAAAAAGTGAACAATCCTTTCGGCATTAATCAACTCACACCATCAAGAAATTAATTTGTGATAAGTTAAGGTTAGAAATCTAATCAATACCTCACCACAAAAAGAACAAAAAAAAAATCTTACCAATAAAATTCAATTTCTTAAGAAAAATAAAATTAACTATACTGCTCCAAAATATGGTATTTAGGGCGTTTCAAAACGCCCTATGTAAGCATCTATTCGTGCGTTTTTGAGATAATGACGTTTTAACTGGACGCCCTTTATAGGCTTTCCAGTCTTTTTCTAGTCGTTATAACTGGTGTATTGGTACAAGACATACGCCCTAACAAAGTTCTAATGGGGCAGTTTGAAATGTCATAATAAGTGCGAAATATAACGGTCATCAGCACTCTATTAGGGCATTTCTTTGAGTCATTACAACCGTTGTATCGATGCAAGATCAAAAGGCTTTATGGAGTCCTAATGAGGCGGTTTGAAATGTCATAATATATGTGAAATGGAACAATCATCCACCCTAATAGTGCGTTTGTTTGAGTCATTATAAGTTTATAACAACTATATTGATACAAGTTCACAGGCCCTAACAAAGACTTAATGGGTGTTTTGAAGCATACTAATAATTAAACCGCCTATTAGGACGTGTGAATCATTCAATCAAATAGCAAACTACAAGCATACCAAGAAGACTTAAATAAATATACATATATATCAAAATTGTATATAGCTGAAAATCATCAAATGGTCTTACTTTACATCAAGTAGCCAAAAAATTACTTGAACCAAAGTAGAAAAGGCATGCATCAAAACATACCAACAATCATGGTTCTTGTAGATTGTTATTCCACCATTGTCAATAATCTCATTCATCCTCAACAACCACCTACAACATGAGTAATTAACAACAATTATGAAAAGTACGGAAAAATCCATGTGCATGACACCAATTCATGAAGCAACGAATCACGTAACATACCAAATGACAAGGCCACACAACCGAGCACCCTATAACATCATGAAGCTCGTAAAACAGGTCATACATGCGAATAAAATCTTCTGAATCTTCAACCACGACTTTCACCAACACTTCACACCAATTCTTTCCCAAGGCAGTGTCACCACCAACATCATATGGATTTAAACTTCATAAATATCCTTAGCAACAATTTTGATGCATCGCTCATGCTTTTGATAGCTACAAATTTTCCGGGATATAATGTTCACAGTCATGAAATTCGTATCTTTTCCGTGATTTCAAGTTTAGGAGTGTATTATAGGTAGTGCTGTTAAACGAACAGAGCCACTCGTGAACAAGCACGTGTTCGGCTCGTTAGTGTTCGTGATCGTTTGTTCATTTAGCTTAACGAGCCGAGCTCGAACATGACTGTAGGCTCGTTTGCTTAACGAGCCGAGCTCGAGCTTGGTTCGCGAACGTTCGATTATGTTCGCGAACGTGCTTATATAATGTTCGCGAGCATGTTTGCAAACATGCTTATATAATGTTCGCGAACATGCTTATATAAATACATCAATTTAAAGTAACCCTGACTCAAAAGAGGATAATTCATTCATCTAATAGATATTATAGATTTGATTTATATAATATTTAGATATTTTTATAGTAATTTTAGTTGTGTAATATATGTAATTTTAATGTCTAACATATTATTTTTACATTTGCACTTTATGTTTTATATTTTAACGAACCGAACTCGAGCCGAACTCGAGCCAAAATCAAGCCAAAAAGAAAAAAAATATGTCTAACGAGCTCGAACATTTCATCTTTTAAACGAGCCGAACTCGAACAGAATTTTTTGTTTGTTTATCAAACGAACGAGCTCATGAGCTAAACGAGCTCGAGTTCGAACCACCAATACTCGGCTCGGCTCGGCTCGTTAACAGCTCTAATTATAGGCCTGCTTTAGTTCTCATAAACTCCTCCTGGGAATCGGCCTATATGCAAACAAAGGTAAAAAAAAAAAAAAAAAAAAAAAAAAAAAATCTCTTCCTATTATAGACTTGCTTAAGGGCTACATTCTCCTCTCTAAAAAAATAAAATTCAAAAAAAATGGAAAATAAAAAATAAGGACAGCATTTGAAATTTTTAAATAATATGACAGTCCAATATTTTTAGGGACAAAGATCCAAAAAGCGCATATTAGAGCAATTAGTCGAAACAGACACACTTAACTTCTAATTGGTTATAAGGACATAAAATTAGATCTTAGACCACTTGAACCTCAATTAATAAATTTTAAAAAAAAAACACAGCGCTGATTATAAACAGAGGAATGATAGAGGCACAACAAAATTACACAACAAACTTCCACAACGGTGATCCACACCATTAAATTATTATGGGACATAGATCAATCAATATAGTTATTACATAAAATCAACGTGTGGATCGTTGTGTGTAATTCGTTGAATAATTTTCGTTATTATGTCTCTATCGTTTCGCTTACAAATAAAGAAAGAAAGTAAGCGGTGCCGAAAGAAAGCAGGCAGGGCTGAAAGTTGTTGGTTTTATTTTTCTTTTTTTTAAATTATTTAAGGAAGCCCCTGAAAAATTGACAATAATACAAAAAATCTCTTTTAATCAGTATTTCAAACCATTATATCTTTTGATATAAAATTTCGATAATCGTAATTTTTTTTATTATAATTCATAATTTTTTAATCTTTTTTATTCTGATATCTCATTCGATATTTTTCGACTTGATTTCTGAAAAAAAAATTCTTCATTAAAATCGACGCGATGAAGTGACACCGCGATGAAGTGCCCTACGCGATGCACTGGCCATCGCGATCTAGTGACCACCCCGATGCAGTATCGCAATTCAATTTTTTTAGGGTAACCACCGCAATTCATTGACCATCGCGATTCATTGATCACCCCAATTCATTTACCACCACGATGTAGTGACCACCGCGATACATTGACCACCGCGAAGCAGTGACCACCGTCATGCATTGAGAACCGCCATGCATTGACCACCGCAACGCAGTGACCACCCAATGCATTGACCACCGCGTTGCAGTGACCACCCCGATGCATTGACCACCGCGAAGTAGTGACCACCCTGATGCAGTGACCAACCCCGATGCATTGACCATCGTGATGTAGTGACCACCCCAATGCAATGACCACCGTGATGTAGTAACCACCCCCGATGCATTGACCACCGCGATGCATTCACCACCCGATCCAATGACCACCCGTGATGTAATGACCAACCACGATTCATTGAGCACCGTGATGCAGTGACCACCCCTGAAGCATTGACCACCGCGATGCCGTGACCACCCCAATGCAGTGACCACCCCGATGTAGTGACCACCGCGATGCATTGACCACCCCGATGCATTGACCAACCCGATGTAGTGACCACCCTGAAGCATTGACAACCGCGTTGCATTGACCACCTCGATGCAGTGACCACGCGATGCATTGACCAACGCGATGCATTCACCACCCCGATGTAGTGACCACGCGATGCATTGACCACCGCGATGCAGTGACCACCCCGATGCATTGGCCACCCCGATGCAGTGACCACCTCAATGCATTAACCACCTAGATGCAGTGACCACCCCGATGAATTGACCTCCGCGATGCATTGACCACCCCGATGTTGTGACCGCCGTGATGCATTCACCATCCGATGCAATGACCACCCGCGATGCAGTGACCAACCGCGATTCATTGACCACCGCGATGCAGTGACCACCACCGATGCATTGACCACTGTGATGCAGTGACCATCCCCGATGCAGTGACCACCACGATGCATTGACCACTCCGATGCAGTGACCACCCCGATTAATTGACCCCCACAATGCATTGACCACCCCGATGATTGACCACCACATTGCATTGACCACCCTGATGTGACCCCGCGATGCATTGACCACCGCGATTCATTGACCACCCCGATACAGTGACCACCCTGATGCAATGACCACCGTGATTTAGTGGCCACCCCAATGCATTGACCACCCGATGCAATGACCCACCCCGATGTAGTGACCACCGTGATGCATTGACCACCCCGATGTAGTGATCTCCGCGATGTATTGACCATCCGGATGCAGTGAGAATCGCGATGCAGAGACCACCGTGATGCAGTGACCATCGGGATGCAGTGGCCAATGTGATGCATTGGCAACCGTGATGCAGGGATATTTGATATGCGAAACGCGATGAAGGGACACCGCGATGCAGCGACTCCGTGATGAAGTGACACCGCGATGTAGTAACACTAGGATGAAGCACCACCACGATGCAGATCATGCTGATTAGTTTTATCATGCTGCACCTAACAACAGCTGCAACAAAGCAGCTAGTAAAAATGTATCCAGATGCAATTCTAAATATGGATCTAGCTTACAAGTCAGCTAGAGTACTTAAATCAACAAATGATCAATTGCATACAAGCTTGAATAACTTCAGCTGATATCAATGCTATCTCAGTAACAAGGGAACTTTAATTAACAGCCCGTCATGCATTTCCTCTTGGTTCAACTTAATGTAACGCGAAGCGTGTAGTTAGTTGACAGGCGGTTAGCATACATATTCTGAGTAGCCAATAGTAAATTGTGTTGATGTATATAAAGAATGAAAGAAAATGAATTTTCTATTCCAAGGAACAAAAGAAAGAGCTTTGACTACTACAATCTGCTAAAAACTACCCTAAATGAAGCTCAAATAGCCACAAAAAAAACTACTCCTAGATTATATGCAATCTTGTGAACCACTCCCAGCAAAAACATCCAACTTATTTACGCAATAAAAGCATCTTGCATAGCACCAACGCATCACATTAGCAGCTTGAAAACAACAGCACTCAATCACCATTTCCTCTTTGCAGATTGTATATGTAGCTTGAAAAAGAAATCTGGTGTTAATTAATTTGGAAAATATTCAAATTTTTCTAACCTCCGGCCTTTCCCAACTGAAACGATCGCAAGATGGAAAACATGGAAGCCGTTGAAGAAGTATTAGAAGAATTTCCATGTGCACTTGAGTCCGAAGTCGCTTTAGCTCTCCTCCTCCTTTCCTGCACCTCCACCGTCACGCCTCCTTCCCTCACTTTTTCTCCTCTGCCGCCGCAAATATGAACAAACTATACCTCTGTTTCCGTTTTATTTGCTTTCAGTAATTCATCATTTTCGTGTTTAATTTGCTGTCAATTTTGAATAAATAGATCATGAATCCATTTGCATCTAATATCAAAAAACAAAAGAAAGTTGGGAATCCTAATTTTGTTTAGCTCAGAATTCTCGATCCTAGTCTTCCTGACCTTTCCAATGGAGTGACAGTGGTTTTATGGTGGTTCAGGATCACCATGTCACGCTTGTCCACCAATAAAAATCCTTATAAGAAGGGTAAAAATGTAAATTAATGGCATTTATATTTTACATTGTGGGCCATTGTGTGTTTTGTTGCTCTCCTATTGGTCCTGGATCACCAAGTCATACTTGGTCCAGGACCATAATAAAATTTCCGATGGAGTGATGACGATTCCGACAACATGGAGGTGGGAGGCTAGCCGGCTTCATTGTGAGGATTTTTTTATTTCTGCAATTGATGGGAGAAGTAATAAAAGAGAGGGTTAAATTTGTCCAAGAAGTATTATTTTGTCCTTATAATCAATAGTCTTTTATGTGTGTCTTAAGTGTGTAATTAACTCTCAAAACTAGTCCTTACAAACAAATACCCATATTTTTTTATAGGGAGAAGGACAATTCTCATAGTTTTTATAGCCTGAAGAATAAAACCCCCAAAAAAAAAAAAAAAATGCTGCTAGAGCTGTTAACGAGCCGAGCCGAGCCGAGCCGAGTATTGGTGGTTCGAACTCGAGCTCGTTTAGCTCATGAGCTCGTTCGAGCTCGTTCGTTTGATAAACGAACAAAAAATTATGTTCGAGCTCGGCTCGTTTAAAAGATGAAATGTTCGAGATCGGCTCGTTAGACATATTTTTTTCCTTTTGGCTCAAATTTGGCTCGAATTCGCTCGAGTTTGGTTCGTTAAAATATAAAACATAAAGTGCAAATGTAAAAATAATATGTTAGACATTAAAATTACATATATTACACAACTAAAATTACTATAAAAATATCTAAATATTATATAAATCAAATCTATAATATCCATTTAGATGAATGAATTATCCTCTTTTGAATAAGTTCTATCAGTAAATTGATGTATTTATATAAGCATGTTCGCAAAACATGTTCGCGAACATTATATAAGCACGTTCGCGAACATAATCGAACGTTCACGAACCAAGCTCGAGCTCGGCTCGTTAAGCAAACGAGCCTACTGATCGTGTTCGAGCTCCATTCGTTAAGCTAAATGAACAAACGATCACGAACACTAACGAGCCGAACACGAGCTTGTTCACGAGCGGCTCTGTTCGTTTAACAGCACTAGATGCTGCTGACTACTCCATTTTTTTCGCTTTCCTCCCCCATTTTCAAACACTCATATCTTTTGATCTAGAGATCCAAACGTGATAAAAATTTCACTGATTTTTTCATTTTTTTGATGCTCTTCGTTATGAGACTTGGTTCGATATAATTACGTCGTTTTTCAGGAGATTCACTGTCGAAATTCACTCGGTGAATATCCCCAGTGAATCCCAAAAATCAGCGACATTGAATTTCAAATAATAGTGAATTTCGACAGCGGATTTTCTGAAATCACGTCGGAATATGTTGAATGGGGTCTTAAAATAAAGAGCATGAAAAAAATAAAAAATAAAAATTGGTAAAAGAATTTTCAAATTTAGAGTTTTAAATTGAGAGATATGAGTGTCTAAAAAAGATATGAGAGAGAAAGTGTGTGTCCTTTAAAAAAATGCGCCAGAAAATGAAATAAAATAGAATAAAATAGTTTTGTCCTTTAGGCAAATATTTCAAAATGTTGTCATTCTCCTAAATTGATGAAAGTTTGTGTCATTTTCCCTCGTTCCCGGAATAAAAACAAGAGACAAAAGCCCAAATAGAATTAATATAATATTCTTATGAACTTTGAAGGAATGACTATGGAAAAGAGTTATTGAACATAAACAAGGTGTGCTGTGTAATTGTATGGGTTTTTGCGTTACGCAAAAGAGAAGGTGGGCATTCTGTTGGGTCAGGTTATATTATGGGTTAAAATAAAATTGATTTGTGGGCTTAGCCCCCTTCACCCCATTGATTCTGCAGGTGGTGTTCTAGAACTCCAACTATTTTAATTTCTCTCTTGAACTTTCCCAAAAAAAAAAAAAAAAAAAAAATCTCTCTTGAACAAACCAGTCATTATCTCTGCTTTATCCGATAATGTTGTCATAAGTTTGAGATTTTTATTTCATTGGTTGGTACATCAAAAAAGTTAATTTTTAGAGGATTATATAAAGTGTATTGATTGAAATGACATTTAGTAGAAGATACAAAAATCGAATAAATCCATATCGTCCATCCAAAAAATGAGTCTCAATTTCGGCCAACTCCCCTGTCCCCGGGAGCGGAGGTACATGTTGTAGGGTGGCTCACGTGACCTACTGAGATCCGAGATTTTTTTTTTAGTATTTAAACTATATTGTTTTGTTTTGTTGTTAAAAAATGTCTTTTTGTCGATAAAAAATTATGTTTTAGGCACCGCTAACACCACTGAAATTTTTTTAGATAATAAAAGTTATAGTTTAAAACTACGATGGCACCACTTGAATAAATTCCAAGATCTGCCCATGCATGTCCCTTTCCTTATCGAAAATCAACCCTACTCAATTTGATCTAAAAGTGCTAACCAATCGGCAGACTGGGGTGAGCGTCTAATATGTAGATTCCTGACTTCGAAGCACACGGAAGAGGAACTACTACTTCTAGCATTCAAGCTCCAAGGCTATGATGCATGGATACTTGAGTTTTCAGCCGTATCGCGTATCTGATACGCCGTGGATACGGATACGGCAAGGATACGCAAGATACGCCATGGGATACGTATCGGGACTGATTTGTAGTTTCGAAAACTTCGGATACGGCATTTAGGATACGCCAATTCTGATAAGATACGCGTATCAGCTTTCGGATACGCCCACTGTCAGAAAATTTGGTTTTTTTTTTCTTTTTTTCATAAAGACGTGAAAATGTGTGTGCTAGTGTGCCCTCTCAAAGCCCCAAACTTCACCGTCCCAAAAATAATAGTTTTTCCTTTCATCTTCGTGTTAATCCCAATATAAACTTTTGGGTTTTTAAGAATCACAATAACTGTATAAATTTGGTCCTTGCATTTTAATTATTTCTGATTTGGTCCTTATATTTTTATTATTTACATATACACCCCGTGATCCAGTATCCTATATTTTACTTAAAATCTCGTATCAGCACAGATTGTGATCCACAGATCCAGTATCCGTGCATCCTAGGGAACCTCGAAGGATGGTGCATCGCCTATTTATCATTCTTGCTCGGGAGCCAAAACGAAATAACAAAACATAATTATAAAATGCATTTAAGGAATTATATAAGGTGTTGTTAATGAGGATGCTCTTAGCAACATAGAATCTAGTTGTTCAAACGTTACGTCTATGGGTCACAAAGCCACCTGCAAAGACAATGCCAGGACAAACATGTGAAAAAAAATCTCATTAACAAAAAGGATATGTATATATATATATATATATATATATATATATATATATAATGGTCCTTGATGCCCGTGAGTGCACATGCAATTGGATTTGGATTTTGGTCAAACCATTTGCAGTAAAATGAGGGATTTTTTTTTTTTCAGTCAGATTCCATGTGTCTTTATTGCTCGATATCATTCAATATACCACTTTGCCCATTGCATCGCGATCTTAGAGCGCACACAAATCTAGGAATTTTTTCATGAATGAATGTGCACGATCTTAAAGTCTGACAAAAATCTCCTATCGGGCCTCTTCCCAATTAGGGTATAGAAGGGTGCCGGAAACAATGAAAACGCTAAAAGCGGGTGGTATTTTGTGAAATAGAGTGGTAGTCATCAATTACCACTTCTCAAGTGGTATTTCGACAAAACTCCTGTAAAATGAGTAGAGGTGTTTGACATTAAGTTTGAATCCGGAATTGAGATATCGCCCCCCTCTCTTTTTCTTTTTCTTTCCGTAGCTTAGGGCAACTGTAACGATAGGAGTTGCCAAAAATAATATTAAAAAAATAATGATAAGGTTATACCATATATGTGACACACTTCGGGTCTCAAACATAGCATTGGAGACCGTCTTTGTAAATGGTTCAACACGGGCACAACTCAATATTGGGTGACGCAGGTCATTATCTGTGAGACACGGTGCAGGTCGTCATTTGTCTTCTATAGTCAGCACGTCGTAAGACGTTTATGACCTCATATTGCCCACATGGTGAAAATTACATCTGCTATTTATATTTAGTACAAGGCAGGTCTATCAATCCTGACCTCAGATGCGATTACACCTCATTAACTGGGCATTAACCTGCAACCTGCACATGTCCCTTGATTACCGCTTTAGGAGCCATGACTGCTCTATGGAAGCCTCATAACATCTTCGTGTTTTCAACACGACTTCAATGCTGCGAAATTTATTCCCCCGTGGGGAAGCCTATATAAAGGATTATCATCCTTATTATCAAGGTACGAAAAATTAGTTACAATACCCTCGCTTACAGTCAATTATAGAAATCTCTCTATATACCGTTACTGACTTTAGCGTCGAAGTGTCCTCCCAGAGGCAAGCACCGGGACCCCTAACACTCTATGCATTTTGCAGGCCCATATACGAAATCCATCAGAAGAGATACTTGGATCATCCATTAGATTTCAATTTATACGCAACACAATTCGATTACGAGCGTCGTGAAATGGTGCTAGAATGAGGACTCTCCTCTCTTGTATTCATAAAACAGTCAACACACGCGTCCAAGGGCTAGTAAAAACAACAAAGGCACAAGTCAGGGCCCTTCTGTTCGTGTCACAGAGGGAATAAATACGCAAGAAATATATGCATCTCTCGTGCATGGCACAACGTGTACATGTAATTCCAGAAAATAAACTGAGCAAACATATACTACTCAGGCGATGCTTCTGATAAAGATAACCAGACGCTGCTACGTCACCATCATCAAGAAAAATGGGATCAATTTCTTTTAGCGAGCTAAGTGTCTTTTTTACATATATGTCTATGTATATGTATGTATTATTTGCATGTTTCGAGTCACCCAGACATCGGCGTCTTATTATCAGTAGGCTGGGCAAATTCAGTTTCAATATAACAAGGGTGTGTCCCATCCTTATTTATTATATCATCAAATGCTGCTAAAACAAATGTTCCAAATGGTTCAACGTCCGGTAAACATCCATCATGACCGAAGGCTAAACTGAACAGGCTCAGCATCTTGTTATTATATTGTTGGTCCCTTGAAAAGGCTTTGGTTAAGTTTAGAGGGGGGCCGGGGGTGAATAAACTTAACACTTAAAACTTTTGGAGTTAACAAACTCAAGAACTTCAATGACTCAACGATACTTGAGAATCTGCCGACACTCGAGAAATCGGCCTATTGTTGAGTTTAATGAATTTGTGCAGCGGAAATATATCAAAAATTAAGCCTTATTACTTGTTGTTAAATATGACACCAAGTATTAGATACTCAGTAGTGTGTGTGTGTGATTCAGTTGCTAGATTCAGTAGATTGATGTGCAAGATAAACTAAATGTAGAATATAAATGCAGAAAGTAAGTAGGCAGATTTTATAGTGGTTCCAGGTGGTGTAATCCTGTCAGTCCACTCTTCTCCTATGATGTTGGAGGTAATTCACTAGAGATTCTTGATGTAGGTGTTACAAAAATCCCAAAGTTGCTTGTCCTTCACCAATAACTATGGCTTCACAAACTGAACACTTGAAATAGGTAGGATTGCTGCTCTAAAGTCTTCCACTGGTCCTTGAAGGGTAGGATTGCCTCTTCACCAGCTCCACCACAAACAACAGTCGTTCACACCCAAAGATGCTTCACTGTCTTCAGTAGATTTCTTGTAAAAGAGAGATTGAATCAAGTAAGTGATTCAGCTTTCAGCAGCTTGATCAGGATGATATGATCAGCAGCTTGAGATCTTCAAGTGTGTGAACTTGATGTAGCTTGAATGCAGATTACACTTGAAGAAATATCCTGGATCAGTAGCCTTATGCTCAGTAGGGTCAGCAGGGTGTTTGATCAATTTGATTCTGATAGCTCAAGATAGATCCTTATTTCTCTTAAAAAATCATCACTTGTATCTGAGTTAGGAGTCATCTATTTATAGGTAGAAATCCTTGTGACTTATGTTTGAAATTCAAACAGAGCCGTTTTGGATTTGTCTCCATCTTGACTTGCTTTTATCGATTGTTTCTGGGGTCGACATCTGTCCGACTCCTTTTTTGACGCTTTCGATCTGTCCACCCTTTGACTTGTATCCATTGGATAAAGGTCTGATTCTTTCCAACGTCCATTTAATCTTAACCATTGATTTGTTTGATAAATCAGAGGTTGTTAGCTGTCCCTTTCTTTGTAATCTTCCAATGTAGCCTTTGAATAATCGAAATATGTGTCCAAAGAGAGTTCACGAGAACATAAGCCTCTTTGATATACACATCAGTAAGCTGATCCAAATTTTTGCTGTGTTTAAAAACACTTCAGCTAACTGTCTTTTATCAAAATTTTGTTTATGAAGTTAGATTACACCTTTTTGCATATAACTAAGTTCCAATCACCACTTTACTTGTGGAACTTAGACCTTGTACACTAAGGTATATGTAATCGATTTAGTCATCACAGACTTCCCCTAAATTCGATTCCATATCCTTGACTTTAAATACTAAGTTTGATCCCTTAGCCTTCAATAAGCGAGTTTGAGTCCTCACCTTTGGTCTTCAAAGAGGTTCTGATTAGTCTCTCGACTCGGCTACCCCTCTTGATCTAGACTAGTCTGCTGATGTAAGCAGCTGACCTTTTACAGTGCTTGTTTGATCAAACCTATACAAGATCAAACTCTAATAAGCCTATACATTTGATCTAGACATCTTTTTGCCTTTTCTCTATAACAGCTAGTCTGGCACTCATCACTAAAACTTAAAAATAAGTCCAACAATTTCCCTTTTTTTGGTGATGATGCCAATATCCTCCTTACAGCAAAGCAAAAAGATTAAAAACAAAAATAGAGCAAACTTAGTCATATCTCATTATAATCAGTTGTTCAAGAGTATTAGAGTTTAGAATCAGCAAAAAGTAAAGCAATTGTAAGTATGCTGATCTATTGTCTTCTTTCTCTTTCTTCCCTTGCTTTCTCCACTTGCTCTTGATAAACTTTTATCTCTCTGATCATTTCTCTCATCCATTCATTTTCAATAAGAGAGAAATCAATGTGAGGATTCACTTCTTTCCACCATTTCCATGCTTCATGCAGAGTGAGATTGATCTGATGTATTCTGAAGCCTAACCGCATGTTTACTTCCTTGAATTCATTAAGTAACTCCTTTGCATTGGTGGTAGGTAGACTCCTTCCACCTCTACCACCTTTTCCACCTCTGTGTGCAGACCTCATGGCTTTAACCCTTGCTTCCCAAAACTTGAGTCCAAGAAAGGAATTAAGTCCCTCATGGAAACCTTTATCATGGTAAGGTCTTCTTTTGCTGTTGTAGACCTTCTTGTACTCTCTGAGAAGATCATCAGTAAGTGGAAGTCTGCCAGGTGCAGGCTCCCTAAAAGCATTAGTGTCATCTTCCCATCTTTTCTTAGCAAAGATTCAGCGACCTCTTTTGCTATCTGCTGTTTGGCTCTCTTCCCCCTTATTGACATCATCAACAAACCGGGACAGCAGGCCATGTACACTTTCTTGTGTGAACACTAGGTTGTTCAGTTGACCCTCCATAATTTCAGTCCTAGTGTCAACAGCTGTGATCCTTCCTTGAATTGTTTGCTCTAGTAGAGTTATCCTCTCGATAATTTTAGGATCCAGTACAGCAGGTTGCAGTGTTCCAGCAGATTCAGCCACATCAGGCTTAGGTGCCTCAGCAAGCTTATCAAGTTTCTGGTGAATGGATGTAAATTGTTCTTTCAGAAACTTGTCCTTCCGTCTATTTCCTTGCTTGATCCCATTCACATCTTGAGCAAGGTCAGCAAGAGCATATTGGGTGGAGGTAATATTGGAAGCAACAGTTTCAGTAGTTCTTCCTCTATTCTCCACTAAATTCATTAAGTCTTCAAATCTCTGCTCTTGCCTGTCAAGTTGAGCTCTTAAATTTGCAATGTCGTTTATGACAGTCCTCAACTCATTCAAAACCTCTGCTGGTACTCCACCAGCCATATGTCCAACAGCTTCATCAGCAGGCTCTTCTACATTGTATTGTGCCCTTTGTCTGCTGACAACCATGGCAAAACTCATATCCCTTCCAGCAGGGTTAGGTCCTTGGAATTCCTCCAGAATAGGATCAAGAGCAGGTTCTTCAAAAACTGGTACAAATGCCTGTTGAGGTTCATCATCAATAGGTTCTTCCTCGTGCACTTGAAACTCCTCATCTTTGTAGTCATAGTCCAAAGAAATTTGCTCATCCTCATCAATACAATACCAGATCTCACGACCATCTTTCCCTACAATGGTCTTGTCTCCAGAGGGCTCCACTACTGGCGACTGTTCAACAACAACAAGCGGGGTTTCCTCCAAACCCAAAGATAGTTCAACCTTTGTCCAGTCTTTGTTTGTACCTCAAAGAACACCTGTACCTCATGTTCCAACCTTTGTTCAGGTGCTGTTTGTGCCTCAGCAACCTGTACCTCCTGTTCCAACCTTTGTTCAGGTGCTGTTTGTGCCACAACAACCTGCACAGGGAATACATCCATATTCTCTTTTTGAAATTCCATAATATCAGAAATCCTTCGTACAAAATTGGCAGTCTTGGATAGAGTGTCCTGAGTATCAATCCAGTCTTGATATTGAGCTGAATCCTCTGAACTGATATCAGGTTCACTGTGATCAGTAACTCTTTCATCATCCAAGTCCACGATCTCATTGATCATCGGTATGCTCGTGAGTTCTTCAACAAATAAAGTGTCTATCTCACCAACCATCCTGTTTGCACCAATAGCTATTCCCTCATTAATTTGTGCCTCTAGATCATCCATGGTGAGATCCTCCAGATCCTCATTCACTTGTTCGGTTTCTTCGCCCTCGCGAGACCTACCCAATATCAATAAGATCGTTTCTATCCTTGGTTCAATGATCATTGCGGTCCCCATCGACTCCTTCGGACCGGAGGGGTGATCATCACGAGAATCGGATGATGAATCATCTTTATCGATTCATCTCTCAGGATCTCGAACTTGATACCCTCTTCCTTCTTTTGTTGATCAAAAAGATCCATCAATCTTGATTCCAACAAAGAGGTATCAACTAAATCCAGCAAACTTTCCACTCCCAACTTCTCAAAAGCCCATTCTTCAAAATATGTCATTGGTTCTGCAGCTGGCTTTTTTCTCTTATAGAACCCAAATTTCCATTGAAAGTAGTTTGCAACCATTAGAAGTTTAGGATCAACATATCCTTCCTTTTTCTTCTTCTCCTTCCTTTCAAATGGCATGGTTGGATTTCTGGGAGCTGTCTGTCCACTTTGCTGACCTCCAAAGGTCTCAACCAGCAAAGTTATAGTCTCTTCTACAGATGCTTCTAGGTCAGTAGGTTGCTCAGGTTGTTTGTTAGTGCCTACTACCTCCATCTGTTCCACACTTGCTTCCCCCTTACTTACATGCTCATCAGCAGGGTTAGCAGCTGACTGCTCTTCCCCCTGACTTCTTGCAAAACTTCCAGGGTCTTGTACCAGTGTCTCAATTTCCACAGCAGGTGCAGACTCAGTAGTCTATTGTGGTTCTTCACCAAGTTGCTCAACAACAACTTGTGCAGATTCAGTAGGCTCAGCAGCCTTTGCAGGGGAGGATTCAGTAGCTTCTACAACAGGCTCAGGGTTAGTAGTCTGCTGTGATTCTCCAGCGGGTTTCTCAATAACAACCTCTACATCCTCAGTAGGCTTGATAATAGTTAAGGGCTCAGCCTCAATAGCCTCTCCTACTTCTTCTTCTTGTTGCCTTTTAGCCTCCAAAGTTTTCAATTGCTTCCCTTTGCCATGTTTCCTTTTCTTGGCAATCTCTTTCATTCTTTTGGATAGTTGTCTAGCTTCAATCTCAGTAGACTTCCTCTTTCTACTGGCTTCCTTCTGTTGCTCCTTTAAGATTTCAAAGAATGATCTTCTTCTTTGCAACTCTGAGTAGGTCAGTAACCTTAATTTCAGCTGGACCCTCAGCAGACTCAACAGTCTGTGCTGTTTGATTCCTTGTCTTTCTAGGCTTTAGCAATTCTGTAATTTTTCTAGCGTCAGCAGCCTTCCTCTTTTCAGTAACCTTCTTGGGTGCAGCAGGCTTAACAACTTGCTTGACCTGCTCACCACCAGCATCATCATCTCCACCATCATTATCACTTTGTGTGGCCTCATCATCCACATCTTTATCATCATCCAAACCAGGGATAGGATAGTCAATTTCTTTCTTGTATCTGGATTTATTTAACTTTTCAGGTGCAACATCAGCAATTCCCAAATGATTCAGCAGAGCCTGAACCATCAATCCCAAAGGTAAAGCCTTGGATTTCCTTGTCCCTTCTTTTTCTTCTTCTTTGCTACCTTCTTCATGTAGTGAACAAAGAATCCAGCCCAATCAAACTTCATGCTTTACGCAAATGATCATCAATAGATTCTATTTTGGGTCCTGATAAAGTATCCATGCTTCCAATGAGTCCTAAGATATTCTTTGCAATAATCTTGCTCAGCAGGTTGTATTCATAACCAATATGCTTCACATTAATGCATGGAATTGATTTGATGGCATCATTGGTCTTGATTCTATCAACAAAATCCATTTTTGACAGTCCCATTTCCTCAGGAATTGTTGGAGCATCGATTACTAGTGCAAAACCAAAAGCTTCCCTCAGCAGGTTTGAGGAAACTTCAATCTCCTGGGCAATTACTGTTGTGGTGAACGCCTCTTTACCTTCTCTTATTACAATATTTCTCCAGAAGCTAACAACATTTGTATATGATATTGTTTCCAATCTTTGAGCACATTTTCCAAACCTTCATATCTTCTTATTCTTCGACCAATATCGATAGCTAATTCTGTTTGGTTAGCATCCACAACAAAGCCTCTCACACTTTGACTTGTTCCGATTTGAACATCATCCTTTTCTGCCATTGTTTTAAGAAAAAAAATGAAGAAGATGTCTTACAAATCTGTGTTCACATAGTGTATACGCAAAGAAGATTAGTCTGAGTTTTGAAAGTAACTTCTGTGTAGGTCTGTATATATAACAGAGAGTAGTGGTTAGAAACTGTCAGACCACGTACTGTAGCATTAACCATGATTAAAGTTGGAATAAATGGGATCTTGACATGTGGCCTATTACTTATCCATAAATGTTTGTAACCATTCGATCGTGTAACCGCAATCATAAAGATAAGATGAAATATCCCGCCATTTGCTTTTTGACTTTAGTAAAGTTTGACTGTAACGTATTCTTCAGCAACCTTGTCATCAGTACACTTGGCTCAAAGAAACCGGTGGTGATCTCCTGACTTCTTGGCAGAGTTCTCTGCGATCTTCTACTCCTCCTTGTTTTGTTCAATTGATAATACAAGATGAAGTTTAATACCAATGACTGATCTGTCAAGTGAGCTCACCCAACATGACAAAGACCAATCCCCTTGGCAACTTCATTTGCTCAATTGTCCGAATATGTGTGATCCGATATGCTTCCGAATATGTGTGTGATCCGATATGCTTCCAAATATGTTGGCCGTAGACACAAAGTGCAAATTATGAAAATGCCCTTCATGCCTAACGATCACGGGATAACGTCTAGCAACACACCGTGACCCCCAATCATCGGAAGAGTCAAATGCAATGACTACTACCTTTCATGTGAAACAGTTACCGTGTAACTTACAATCCTATCGCTCTAATAATATCCATACGGTCGTACGTCGAGTGTCAAACATTAACGACCTATCTTATAATCTGGATATCAAGCTCTCTCGAAGTAACTCATTTACTTCCACTTTGCAAAGATTCATGAGAGTAAGACATTCCTTATAAGAAGGCCCTTTCGGATATTCAACCCTACTGATAGGGTACGTGATTTCCAGACGACCAAACATATATACTCCGTATGCTTCAGTATCACACCCAATCACTACCGCATTATCGCCATGTGGCTAGGGGAAACCTAAATAGTGTCAAAGCATGACAATCCACACCGTGATGCCATATAGACTCCTGTCCTAAGGATAATTACACAACCGCCACATGGTGTGACACTTAACAGTGTAAGTGGATCAGTCTAACGTACGCATTCTCTAATACACATCCACGTACAGTCCAAGTGTCTCTACACTTCGATAGATGAGATCTATCCCCGCCCTAAAGACAGAAGACATCTAATACGTGCTAGCCTGTTTGTACTATCAATGTCCTGTTTAATAGTACATCAGCCTAGAGACATTTAAGTATCAAACTTGTTAAAGTGATTAGAGATCTCATCAACCATAATCGCCTATCATGGTTTCTCTATCACAGTTTAATACTAAGGACGTTATCATATAAAAATTCATAATTGGTTCTTTAAAAGAACAAATATATGACAACAGAAAAGCCATTTCATCTATGTATAAACATAAAGAAATAGTAGAAATGATCCGACCCTGTCAGATCCGGTCCAACCCGATTGGGTTTAGGACACTATTTCAACAATCTCCCACTTGGCCTAAAACCAATCACTCGCACACACAAGACCAAGTTGAAACACAAGAATCTCATGCAATACTCGCAACTAGCCTTAGCCATGAATGGATCACTATCCGTGGGGACTCAGACTATTTTCATACCATTCTCCAAATGATCAAGTCAAAGGAACCGCCTTAACACACTCATGAATCTCTGACGAGATCCCGGTCCTTGCTTCAAGTAATGAATCCACTTACTATATCAGCTATATAGAAAAGGTGGAAGAACCACACAAGGTTTAGGAATGAACCATCTACATCCATGTACTGCTCCTGCTGTGCCTCCAAGGAAATACTGTGTTTTGGCTCAGTTGTAGAACTTACAGTGAGCCATAGCCTAGAACATTTCCAGCTCACTGTATCACTTAATCAAAGTGACTGCAAACCCAGACTGTAGCTCCCACTCGCCTTCATAAGACTCAGGATATACGTCTGTATAACTATATTTATCTGATCCCAAGTTTCGATAAACTAGGAAACCATCCTTAACTTGTTTAAGGATATTCTCGACATCTACTAGAATCACTTTCATACTTGCTCATGACTCTTCATGGAGTGTGAACCTACTAGAATAGGCCTTGGATTTGGAACTCAACAATCTACTAAGAGTGGATCCAGTAAGGTTACTGAACCTAGTACCAGAATTGGTCCTAAGTTTGTGCCTGCACAAGATCCAACTCCCAAAAGGGTTGCTGAGGCAGTAAAGCCTACTGATAAGACTTCAAAGAAGCAAAATCAGAAGTCAAAAAGGTCAACAGTACCCAACAAAAAGGGTAAATCCAAGAGTAGGATTGCTGGACCTTCTAAACCTACTGATAGCAGACCTGCTACTAAGTCTGCTGGACCACAAAAAGACAAAAATCAGAAATATTCCAAGGATAAGAATCCTAAGCCTAAGAATATTAATCATTCTAGGGATACTTATCTCAGGGGGGAAAGGTAGATTGTTCCCTACTGATGATGATTGGAATATTCCTACCCCTACTGCTGGAAATAATGGTCATAACCGTAATGCTAGAGTAAAACCTAAGCAATGGAATCAGCAGAGGACTTATTCAAGACCTCAGTAGAGACCTCAACAGACTCCATATTACAAGGCTGCTCCTAACAGACAGCAAACTCATGGTTATGCTAGTGCTTCTAACAATAGAAATCACTTCAAACAGCATTATGTACCAAAAGGCCAAAAGCATATGTGAATCCTACACAACCAAATGTTAAATCTTATGGAAATGTATGATACAAATATGAACAAAAGTGTAATGCTTTTCAAAGAAGACCATATGGAAATTTGCCAAGGGTCATGCTTACCACTGACCACTATGGACCCAAACAGTTTTGGGTACCTAAAATGCATTGACTTTGTTTTGTAGGGTGTTTAGTACTTTGACAGTGGATGTTCCAGACATATGACATAGAATAAACACTGCTTGACAAATTATATGGCAAAGGATGGTCCAAGAGTGAATTTTGGTAACAAGAATACACCAGGATACACAAGAGGATATGGCACATTGGTGAGGAATGGATTAACTATCAGGAATGTTGCATTTGTGGAAGGACTGGACTACAACCCTCTTGAGCCTTTGGACGCGGTTTTGTGACATGGGTTACAATGTCACTTTTGACAAAGGCTACTGTGTTGTCATTAGTGAAAGAGGTTGTGTTGGCTGGTAGAAGACAACAAAACATGTATGTTGTGGATTGGTCTACTGCTGTTCCAGAGACATGCCTGATTGTGCATACCAAGTCAAAACTAAATTGGTTGTGGCATAAGAAGTTGAATCATCTTAACTTTGATGATATCAATCAGTTGGTGAAAAAGAAATTGGTGATTGGTTTACCTGAGATCACATTCAAAAAGGATGCTATATATGATGCTTGTCATCAAGGTAAACAAACCAAGTCAAGTTTCAAGTCAAAGACTAAACAATCAACAAAAAGAGTTTTGGAGCTGATGCACATGGATTTATTTGGACCAGTAACACCAACAAGTGTAACAGGAAAGAAGTACACTCTGGTAGTTATGGATGAATATTCAAGATACACTTGGGTAGTATTCATGAACAAGAAAAGTGAAACACTTCAAAAGATGCCTGAACTTTTGAAGAGATTGCAAAATGAGAAAAGTTTGACAGTAGTGAAGATCAGATCAGACAAGGGTACTGAATTTCTCAATAAAGTTATAAGAGAATATTGTGAGAAAAATGGTGTGCTGCATCAACTAGCAGCTGCTGGTACACCTCAGCAAAATGGGGTTGCTGAGAGAAGAAACATGACCTTAAAAGAAGCAGGGAGGACTATGATTTGTGAAGCATAACTACCTGAAAGGTATTGGGCTGAAGCAATCAATACAGCATGCTATACACAAAATAGGACCTTAGTGAACAAGAAGCTGTTGAAGACACCTTATGAGATATGGAATGGAAGAAAACCAAATATATCTTATTTCCATCCATTTGGAAGCAAGTGTTTTATTTTAAATCATAAGGAGCAATTGAAGACATTCCAACCAAAATCAGATGAAGGAATCTTTTTGGGATATTCTTCAGTCAGCAAGGCATTCAGGGTACTGAATAAAAATACATTGAAACATGAAGAATTTATACATGTTGTATTTGATGAACCAAAGTTCACAGGAATGGAAGATGAAATCTCAGAACCTGCTGAAAATCTCCAAGTCACTGATCCAGATTGTGTTGATGTTTTGGAAAGGATAAATGACTTAAAGGTTTCTGACTCTGCCCCAGCTAAAGAACCTGCTGGTAACAATACTACTGATGCAACAACAGATGCAGTTCAAGGATCTGAAGCAACAGCAGAGCCTGCTGAAGATGAAGCTCCTGTAAATCAAACAAACCATGATTTACAATGGTTGAGGACCACCCTGCTGAACAAGTAATCGGTGACATACAACAAGGTGTAAGAACTAGAAGACAATTAGAAGCAATGTTTACTTGTTTTCTATCTCAAATGGAGCCTAAAGTTGTTGAAAAAGCAATATCGGATCCAGATTGGATAATTGCTATGCAAGAGGAATGGAATGAATTTGAAAGAAATCAAGTTTGGACACTAGTGGAAAGGCCTAGTCATGCAAATGTAATTGGAACTAAATGGGTATACAGAAACAAATTGGATGAATCTGGTACCATTGTAAGAAATAAGGCCAGACTAGTGGCAAAAGGCTGTTCTCAAGTTGAAGGAATGGATTTTGATGAAACATATGCTCCAGTTGCAAGATTGGAAGCTATAAGATTGTTCTTGGCATATGCTGCTTACAAAAACTTCAAAGTATACCAGATGGATGTCAAAAGTGCATTCTTGAATGGCATTCTAGAGGAGGAAGTTTATGTTCAACAACCTCCTGGTTTTGAAGTTAAAGATCAAGAAGATAAAGTGTACAGATTCAAAAAGGCACTTTATGGTTTGAAACAACCACCAAGAGCATGGTATGAAACCCTATCTCAATTCTTGATGGACAATGGTTTTACCAAATGTACCATTGACTAGACTCTTTTCAGAATCAATGAAGCGGACAGCACCCTACTGGTACAGATTTATGTTGTGGACATAATCTTTGGCTCTGAAAATGATTTGTTATGTAAAAAGTTTGCTAATCTCATGAAAAGAAAGTTCCAAATGAGTATGATGGGAGAGATGAACTACTTCTTGGGATTACAAGTCAAACAAATGAAGGATGGAATCTTCATTCATCAAACCAAATATACTGAAGAAGTTTGGCATGGAAAATAGCACCAAGGTATCAACTCCTATGAGTACTAACATCAGATTGGATGAAGATAAAGAAGGCAAATATGTTGATCAGACTTTATACAGAAGGATGATAGGCGTCTCATTGTACCTCATCGCTAGCTATGAGACTGATATATCCTTTGTTGTAGGTGTTTGTGCAAGATTTCAATTTAAACCAAAGGAAAGTCACTTAGATGCATTCAAAAGGATTCTTAAGTATCTTAAAGAGACTCTGGGAGTAGGGATATGGTATTCAAAACATGGAAGCTTCAAAGTGATATCCTACTCAGATTCTGACTATGCTGGATGCAAGATTTATAGAAAAAGCACCACAGGAACCTGTCAGTTAATGGGAAATAGACTTGTTTCCTGGTTCAGTAAGAAACAAAATTCAATATCAACTTCCACTGCTGAAGCTGATATATTGCTGCTTGAAGTTGCTGTGCACAAATACTATGGTTAAGACAACAATTAAGGGATTATGGAATTGAAGAAAGAGAAATTCTTATAATGTGTGACAACACAAGTGCAAATGCAATCACTGAAAACCCCGTTTTGCACTCAAGAACCAAACACATTGATGTGAGACATCACTTTATAAGAGATCATGTTGAGAAGAAAGATGTGGTGGTTCTTTACATCCCTACTGAAGATCAACTTGCTGATATATTTACAAAACCATTGGACAGTGAAAGATTTGCTAAGTTAAGGACTGAACTTGGCCTCATAAAAGTTGACTGATATACCCTTAATCAGCAGTGTACTGGAATTCACCAAGGGGATTAGTCTTTGCTATGTTGGGTGAGCTCACTTAGCAGACTAGTCATTGGTATCAACAATTCCATGTACTTGAATAAGTTTGGACAATTGAGCAAATGAAGTTGCCAAGGGGATTGGTCTTTGTCCGGTTGGGTGAGCTCACTTGACAGATCAGTCATTGGTATTAAACTTCATCTTGTATTATCAGTTGGACAAAACAAGTGCGTGAAGATCAGTAGAGTAACTCATCAACAGGTCAGGCCGAGCCATCTTTATCGCCAGTCGCTAACCCAACTCTACTGAAGATCAGCCTACTAAAGTATACGTTACAAGACAGTCAAACTTAAACGAAAATCAACAGTAATTGGATATTATTCTTATCCTTTATAACTGCGGTTACAATATCCAACGGTTACAACTCCTTATGGGAACAGTTAGTGGGACACGTGGCAACATCACATTTATTCCAACTTTAATCGTGGTTAAATGCTACAATACGTGTATAGTACTTTCCTGACAGTTACTACCCACTACCTTTCCTTATATATACAGACATATACTCACAGAAGTTGCTTACAGTTTTCAGATCAATTTTCTCTGAAAATACACCGTGTGAACACAGATTCACAAGCTTTCTTCTTCATCTTTCTCAAATTTCATCAATGGCGGATAAAAATGATGTGCACATTGGAACGAGCCAAAGTGTTAGAGGGTTCGTTGTTGATGCTAATAAGACTGAGTTGGCCATCAATATTGGTAGAAGAATTAGAAGATATGAAGGACTGAAGGATGTCTTAAATTTGAGATTGGAAAGCATCTCTTACACTAATGTTGTCAATTTCTGGAGAAATATAGTGATTAGAGATGATACAGAGGCATTTACTACCACTGTAAATGGTCAGCAGATTCAAATCACTTCAAATCTGCTAAGGGAGGCATTCGGATTTGGACCTGGAAATGGTGCTCCTACGAATTTGAATCTATGCAGCTTGCAAGATTGGACTTTGTTGATTCAATAAAGACAAACAAGTCCATACCATCAATACTGAATATGAAGCATATCAGATTGGAGTACAACCTACTGAGCAAGATAATTGCCAAGAACATTTTTGGATTTAGTGGCAGTCTTGATACTCTTTCTGGACCGAAGATTGACATGCTGATAATCATATGCAAGAGTATGAGATTTGATTGAAATTTGGTTTCTTTGTTCAAGATACATGAAGAAGGTGATAAATGTAAGACGAGAGATGGAACAAGGAAATCTAAGACAAATCCTTTGGGTTTGATGATTCAGGCCCTACTGAACCACTTGAAGATCGCTGATATTGCACCTGCAAAGATAAACGAGTCAAGATATAAGCCAGAAGTCAGCTATCTCATCCCTGGTTTGGATGATGATGAAGATGTAGATCTTTGAAAGGGACGAGAGTGACAATGATGGTGATGATAATGATGATGGTGGGCAAGCTAAACAAGTTGCACAACTTTCTTTGTACCTAAGAAGGTCTTTGAGAAAGAAAGGCTAGTGATACAAGAAAGATCACTGAGCTCTTAAAGCCTAAGAAGACAAGGCAGCAATCAGTAGACACTGCTGAGTCTACTGAGGTTCCAGTTGATGTTGAGGCTTCTGAGCCTACTGAGGTCATAAGGAAGAACACTGTTGCTGAGATTTTAAGAGAAAAACAAAAAGAAGATAAAAGAAAGAGTAAGGCTGCTAGCAATGAGCATCAGGAAAAAGAACCTTTTGAAATTGAAGAACAACCTGCAAAAAGAAGGAAACAGGTTGTAAAGAAGAAAGCTCATGGTAAAGGAAAAGAGCTAAGAGTCCTGGAAGAACAAAGAGAAGCAGAAGAAGAGGTTGTTGAGCCTACTGAGGATGCTAATGTTGTTGTTGAGCAACAGATTGAAGAACAACGGCACACTGCTGTACTTGACCCTGCTGTGCAAAGTGTTGAACCTATTCAAGACCCTGCTGTGGATGCTACAATTTAAGGGGAAGAACAAACTGTTGTAGACCCTACTGATGTGCATATGAGTCAGGAGGAACCTAGTATGGAACAGTTGGATGTAGTAGGGACAAATGTACAACTGATGAACCTACTGACCTATTTGTATCTGCTATAGATACATTGACTCACCTTGTTGAAGCCTTTGGGGGACAACAAGCTGAGAAATCTGCCTCAAGGAAGCCCGCAATGCCTTTTGTGAGAAGAGAAAAGAAGTCAAAGAAAGAAAGGGTGGATCCTGACTTCAAAAAGGTTCAAAAGTACTTTCAATGGAAGTTTTGTTTTTACAAGAAACAAAAACCAGCTGCTGACCCTATGACTGGTTTTGAAGAATGGGCATTTGAACAGTTAGAAGTAGAAAATTTACTTGGACTGCTTGACACTTCTCTTTTGGAGATGAGGCTGATGGCACTTATAGAGGATGGAAAGCAGAAAAAGAACATTATGTTTAAAGATCCCAAGTTCACACCTGACAGTGATGATACTTCATCATCTGATTCTTATGATGATCATCCTATGTTTCCAGGGGAATCCAGTGGAGTGGTTAAAGATAGATCAATTGGAGAAGCTGGACCAGAGTCCACTGAAAATGTGGCAGATCAGCCTGCTAAAGGTGCCAAGTCTACTGAGGATCGGTAGACTGATATGCTAAATGAAGAATTGGGAGCTGCTTATAATGAAGATTTAGAGAGACAACTTGCTGTAGCAACATCCCTAGAAGAGGCCAGAATATCTACTATTCATGATGTTGTTATGTTGAAGAAGCTGATGCAAGTTCAGAGGACTCAGCTCAGTATCAGGAGTGTTTTGATACTCAGGCAACCTTATCTCAAGTTGCAGATCAATTACAAAAGGTTGCTGGTGATAGAGGAGTCTTAGAGGAAAATCTGGCTATATTCATCATGCCTTTGTTGAAGAGGTGGTTCAGGTTGCTGAGTCTCAAACAGCACCTGAATACAGGTTGGAATAGAGGGTCCTAATTACTGAGGAACAAACAGTGTTAGGACAAAGGTTGGAACTGTTAATGGGATTGGAGGAATCCCATGTACACTCTGAAGAGATCGCTTTTTAAAGCAGTTGCTAAGAAACTCAGACATTACAGTCTGCGAAGCTCACGAGGTCAAGGCCACTGATGGTAAGGATAGTCAGCAGACTGTTGTTGATGATGATGAATAGCTGTTGGACTATGACTTCAGTGATGAGGAGTTTCAAGTGCCTGAGGAAGAACAAGTTGCTGATGAACCTCAACAGGCACATGTACCAATTTTTGAGGAGGCACATGTTTTGGAACATCAACCTGCACAAGACCCTATTTCGGAAGAGATTTTTGGAGATGTGATTGAGGAAGGTCCTGAACCTGCTAGATGGGATAGGACAAGAGCCATGGTTGTCAGCATACCAAGAGCAAACTACAATGTTGAAGAGCCTGCTGATGATTTTGCTGGACATATGGCTGGAGGTATGGTGGTGTGATACCAAACACATGTTTTGGAAGAGTTGAGGCGAAGAGATGATATTTCACAGTTAAGGACTCAACTAAATAGACAAGAACAAAGATTTGAAGACTTGATGAATCTGGTGGAAAACAGAGGATGAACTACTGAAACAGTTGCTTCCAACATCACTTCTACTCAATATGCACTTGCTGACCTAACCCAATATGTGAGAAATATAAAGCTGAGCACGGCAAACAGAGTTAAACATATGAATGAACAGTTTGCCTCAATACACAAAAAGCTTGACAAGCTTGCTGAGGCACCCAATCCTGCTGTGGCTCACCCTGCTGTAGCACCTCAAACTGCTGCATTGGATTCTAAGGTTACTGAGAGGATCAATCTGCTGGAACAAACTATAGAGGGAAGGATCACTGCAGTTGACACAAGGTCAGAGATTATGGAAGGTCAACTTGCTAACTTAGTGATCACACAGGAGAGTTCATGGTCTACTGTCCCGGTTTATTGATGATGTCAATAAGGGGGAAGAGGGCCTTACAGCAGAAGCAAATGAGGCTGCAAGGATAATTTCCAAGAAGAGATGGGAAAATGATATTAATGAGTTCAGGAAACCTGCACCTGGCAGGATTCAGTTGACAGATGACCTCCTGCAAGAATATAAGAAGCTATACTATGGAAGGAAGAAACCCTATCATCACATGGGATTTCAGGAGGGACTGAATTCCTTTCTGGGACTGAAACTTTAGGAAACAAGGGTAAAGGAACTGAGAGCTTTTAGTAGAGGTGGAAGATGAGGCAGAGGTGGAAGAGGTCAAAGACTGGGATCAGTTCAGTCATCAAGGGATTCACTAGATGAATTCAAACATTTCTACATGGAATAGGGCTTCAGTGTTCATAATATAAGATTAACTCTACCAGAAGCCGGGAAGTGGTGGAAAGATCTGAATCATTGAGTTGACTTTTCCCCAATTGAAAACCAATGGATGTTGGATGTTGTCAGAGAAATCAAGGAGTTCTATGAGAAGAAGGAACGAGACAAAGACAGATTCTAGATCAGCACACTTACATTGTTTATTTCTTTCTGTTGATCCTAGTTTGTAATAAGTATGAACAAATTTGATTATAATGAGAAATGGCTAAATTTGTTCTGTTTTTGTTTTTATCTTTTTGCTTTGCTGTAAGGAGGGTATTAGCATCATCACTAAAAAGGGGGAAATTGTTGGACATATTTTATGTTTTAATGACGAGTGCCAGACTAGCTGTTATTGAGCAAAGACAAAAAGATGTCTAAATCAAATGTATAGGTTTATTAGAGTTTGATCTTTATATAGGTTTGATCAAACAAGCATTGTAATTAGGACAGCTGACTGTATCAGTAGACCTGCCTAGATCAGTAGGGTAACTAGGTCAGTAGACTAGTTAGGAACCTGCTGAAGACTGAAGGCTGAGGGGTCAAACTCAGTTATTGAAGACTAAGGGATCAAACTTAGTATTTAAAGTCAAAGATATGGAATCAGAATTTAGGGAAGTCTGTGATGGCCTAAATTGATTACATATACCTTGTGTACAAGGTCTAAGTTCCATATGTCAAGTGGTGATTGGAACCTAGTTATAATCAAAATGGTGTACTCTAACTTCATAATAAAAAGTTAGATGAAAAGCATTCAGTTGAAGTGCTTCATAAACACAGCAGACTTAAGACAGCTGACTGACATGAACATCAGCAGACTAACATACATAGGCATCTGCTGAATATAATTCTCGATTGAATCAAGGGTTACATTGGAAGATTACAAGGATAATGATGGATTACAAGCCTTGATATTGTCAACAAATCAATGGCCAAGATGAAAATAACGTTGGAATGATTCAGAGAATTAACCAATGGACATAATTCAAAGGATGGACAGATGGCCCGACAAAAGTAGGTGGCGATTGTCGAGTACTATGACGATCGAGAAAAAAAAAGTCAAGATGGAGGTGTAAGGTGTAGTGCCCGAAAGACAATTGTATAATTGTTTTAGGATGAAATTAATAATTCATCTTATTATATGCATGTATGCTTATAATTAAGACACTACTCTTGAAAAACCCTAAGTACCTCGTTTATGTAATCACATAACTTTCGGTGTATGGCTATACACAAGAGGATTGAGTTAGTGAGATGTACTTAAAATTAACTTAGTCCGTAGCGTTTATTAATCGAGTATGGGTCTCATGATTAATTTGCTATTAATGCTTGAGAACACTTTAGGTGTGATGATCTTATCCGGATTTATCGATAATAGGAAGTACCTAGTGGGGCATTTATATATGATGATAATCATATATAAATTTGGACCGATTTGATTTGAGTTCTCGATATAATTCCGTAATCGAGAAGTCTTATCGAATCACAAGATGATCATGTATGGATTAATCTTAATCTCGAGGTGATCCTGCATTTAACGCTTAGACTAGGGTAGTGTTTGATGTGTTAGTAAGGATCACTGGAAGTATGTGGTCCAACACTTCTCGTTGGCTCTATCTCGGGATGAGTGAGTAGTCCGTGCTATCTGAGATATGGAATCCATTCCTTCCCTCGGGAAGTAGACAGACAGTTCCCTTATTTGTTGACCCTAGAAACTGATCGATCGGCCGAGTTCATATTATATTGAATATGAACTAATTGATCACTAGGGGGTTAATGGTAAATAAGGATAATATGTTTCGAGAAGGGTTTACGGAAATATCCCGAATCGAAATGAACAGTCTATGGAGGATTTATCCGTATGTAATGATTATATCAGTGGACGCTTTCGACTCATAAATTGAGTGTAAGTTATCTATATTCGATAGAGTTCAGTTTCGGGTTTATGGTGGTGTAATCCCGGAATTAATAGGTTGGATATAATTATTCTGTCTGATGAATAATTTTATTCGATTTATTGTAGCTACTGAATATGGGTCCATGGTCCCCGACGTGGCTCCTAATATAGCATATAGGTTTCTCGTCGTTGCACCTCAATTATAATTAAATAGTGGATTGGGCTATTTAATTGATATGTGGATTAATTGTTTAGTTGGGTGAATAATTAAATACACGGAAAAGACATTTTAAGTGGACTCGGCCCAAATTGGTGTGTTGACCTTTTGACCTAATTGGTCAAATATAGAAATATGCATGACTTATTTGACTAAGTGTTGGGGCGCATATTTGCATTAATATATTATTAATAAATTAGTTTTCTTGGATAATTATTTAATGTGTGATTTATCTTTTATTTGTTAAATGATAATTCATGAAATATTAGATAATAATATGATTTATCCTAATTTGTTTGGGATAATTATTTTATTTATCTTTTATTTGGAAAAAGGATTAATGTAATAATTGTCTCTTAATTATTTAATCCTTGGAGGTTAAGTTTTACTCTCCTATATAAAGAGAGTTCTTCCAAGCTTTTTGAAACACACTATTCACGTCACTATTCACAAGAGAAATTGGCTGAAAATTTGGCCTCTATTCTTAGGGTTCGAGTTGGAATAATCTTGGGATTATTCGGTAGCATATCAAGGAGGTCGTGGCGGAAACACCATCCACCTGGTGTTGCTGGGAGACACACGTTGGAAGGCTGTGGCTTCTCAATCACGTGTTGGAGACCTTTTGTTCTTGGAGTTAAGCACCATTAAAAGGTAGGCTCCTAAACCCCCTTGTAGGATTAGATCTTTTATTTATGTATTTTGTTTCGTTTAGATCTAGATCCGATACTTCCGCTGCGTAATCGGGTCAATCTATGATTGATCCGACGATATTACTTCTAACAAGTGGTAGCAGAGCCTTTGATCTAACGATCAAAGTATATGAATTTTAGATCTTGGAGTGGAAAAGCATGTTTTAGATGTTTTATTTCGTTTTTTTTTTTGGTAAAATTCGAATTTAATCATGTTGTATGCTTGTGAATGTTGTGGTTGAAGAGATGGATTGGGTTGGTATTGTTTTCCCGTAGATCTATTTTGTAGCCCTTTGTTTAGTAACAATTGAGCATAGGATTTGTATTTTTTTTATGTCTTTTTTCGAAATTCTATGTAAAATTAGCATCTTTTATTGTAATTTTGATGTTCCGGGCTCGAAAAGATGAAGATCTTGCTGAAAAGATGAAGATCGAGGCGAAACCCAAGGTATGAATGAGGAGAAACGGCTAAAAACCTTGTTTTTTAAGGCTGTCCAGCACCTTTAGCAGCACTAAAAACCGTTGCAACAGCCTCTGTTTTGTTTAAAAGGGCGGCAGCAGCACCTGTAGCGGCGCTTACTGCCGCCGCCATAACCTGTTTTCAATTAACCCTAGCTTGCGGCTAGGGCTTTGGGAATTAAATGATGCTGCTAAAGTTTTGTTTTGTTTTGTTTTTTTTTTTTTTTTTTTTTTTTTTCATGCGGCTGCTTTATTTTAATTTTTTTATATAACCTGTATTCCTTTTACAGCCGACATAAAAAATAAATAAAAATAAAAAAATAAAAAAAAAATCTGGAATTTTTTTTTTTTATACAGCCGCACTTAAACAAAAAAATAAAATAAAATACAAAAAAAAAGGTTTTTGATAATTATAATAATATTTGTTTATTTAATTAAAAAGCCTTTTCTCCTCTCGGGTGTTCGTGGTTCGTGATCCGGCGGTTCGAGTTCAAGATTCGAAGATCAAGACTCGAAGACATAGATTAAATTTTACTTTTCCTTAGAAAATAATTAGTCGGGAGTACCAACGGTCCATCTCGGTGTTTATTTTTCGGTATAATTTTGTGTTTGATCAAGATTACGTGCTTAAAACCGGAAAATTGCCATGACTTGCATCTTCATGATTCCACTCCAATGCATACATGTAGCTAGTTTATTTCGAATAAATTAGGCATGTATAACTCGAATAATTAGTATGAATGCTTATTAATTTAATATGTGGTAGTTAAGTAATAAGCGACTAATTATAAAACCGAGGACCGGGTTTATGTCAATCGTTTACGATTTTAGTGATGGATTCTCGGTGAATCCCACTTGGATAAATCGTTGAGCTTTTTCGGTGATGGCTTCTCAGTGAACCCACCTTAAACAAAAACGAGATTACGCTTTGGGTGACAACTTAGAAATCGGAGAATCTTAGTACATGGGTTGGAAATGGTCTAACCATGGTTGGGCGAGTTCAACCGAGCTTCGCTCAATCGACTCCCTCACGCGTGTGATGTGCGTTCTGGCCAGATTCGACAGGACTTAGCATAGCCGATAAGCCTTAGGGCAAAGCGGGGCTTCTCTTTGCGGATTGGCCTGAATCATCACATATGTTCCAACGAATAAGGCGGCGTGAGGCTTGCCTACATAACCGACCCTATTCGGAGTAATTTGATTTATTGTTTCTTATTGTCAAGATCCGCAACCGTAATTAGTAAACCCACCACTTTTTCAAAATATTGAGTGGGCGCGGGAAAGCGACGGCCAACCCCACGGCCTCTACTATAGATGCAAGCACGTGAGAGAATGGTGACGCCTCGTGCGCTTTGATTTCGCCCCTTCGGATGGTGTTCACCGCTATCAAAATTCAAGGCTTGGTCTCCGAAAGGATAGGATTTCGGGTACTCGTCGGGTCACTGACTTGCCCCTCGTAGGCATACTCGGGGCGTACTCTGAGATCTGATATAGTAGGTCACACTCTTTGTGGATATTTTCGAAATATCTAGGCTAGAAAAAGGAAGGTAATCAATGATTAAATGTCCGGGATGTCTGATTCCCGTGAGATGTTCGATTCTCGAAGCTTAATCATTGAGAGAGATTGTCTCGATTTAACCGTCATAATAATCGATATCGACCCTCTCGGACGATCTTATACGAGGTTAAATCCTTGGAATGGTAGGATAGACTTTATAGTTTATTATTCCTAAAATAAAAATCTAGTAGTGAAAATTTAATTTTGAATTTAACTTTCTGTCATATTTTTTACAACTTTAATCTCTAGACTACTGAACTGTTAGAAATAGGACTTCATTAAAAAATGTGGAAGTAACAAGTACGTTGTAATTATCAACAGAATGCAGTTAATTTTTTCGGAAAAGATTTCTTCTATTAAACCTTTAAAAACTTAAGTGACATAGTATAGGTATGTCACGGGTGTCACTCGTGTTGAACGAGAGACGACCATACTTAGTTTACAAAAGATGACATAGGACTATCATATAAAATTCATTCAGTGATTTTAAAAGTGTAATTACACGACAAATTTCTAAATTGAAAAATTGGAAAATCATATACATAAGACATTGCTAGTTAGACGGTATTTGAAACCGATAAACTAGTGGGAGCCTTAGCCTTATGATTTGTTGTTTTTCTGAATCAATAGAAATGTGTAATAGACTGCACAAGAGTTTCTCCATTTATTGGAAAAACAAGAATAAAGCGTTACTAGTTAGACAGTATTTGGAACTGATAAACTAATTGTGAGCTTAATTCTGGAGATTTTATAATCTTTGAAACATCATGAACACAGCTTTGCTAGTTAGACAGTATTTGGAACTGATAAACTAGTGGGAGCTTAGTTCTGGGGATTTTCTGATCTTTGAAAAATCATAAATACAAAGTGTTGCTAGTTAGACGGTATTTGGAACCGATAAACTAGTCGGAGCTTTGGTCTTATAATTTGACGATTAGAAAAACCGATAGTCCAAGCAAGTAACATCAACGCCCCACGTTCAAGAGTAGTGTCTACTCACACGAATCGCTAGTTCAAGACCTGTTTCCATCTAAGGAAAGTCGAGAATGGGAAAGAATGTTTATACGTGTTAGTCATCTAAACTAAGTAGTTTTAAGGCTAAACCGGAAAATTAATTGGAAATTAGAGGATAAGGAAAGTGATTTCGGATCACTGACCAATGCATCCTTAGCAATTTGCTCGAAAGCTAAGTTCTTTGGAAGAACTAGGTAGCTTTGCAATAAACGATAAACAAAATAGACAACGGGCAGTTATTTCAGATTGACTAGTGGGAGTGATATAAGGAAATGAATCTCGGATTCAATTCTTGAGCATCACAGAAAATTCATTTTCTGTTTTCGGATTCGTTGGAACGAACGTATTCATTTTCAATAGGGTAATTTGTTTGTCTTATTGACGATGAATATAACATTCGTAGCGCGAATCCAAGACTCGTACTTTTGTTTGATAAAGTCAGAACCACTAAGCATTGCTGAAAAGGTATTAGTAACGCATCTTAAAACTATATAAACGCAAATGGTTTCCGTATTTCGATAAACGCTTATTTCTATTATATTAATTAGTGCATATTCCCCAACGATAAGATCTGCAGACTGGCTTAGGGTGATTCTTATCTCCCAGTCAAAGGAACCCTGTCTCAAAGGAACAATGCCTAAGTTTCCTTTCAATCGGGAAAGGGTAATAGATTCAAAGAAGTTACATAGCTTGTTCATATTGACCTTCGGGGTCGTATGAAAGGTACAAGCTAGTGGGAGTTTTTTCAAGTAGTGACATCTGGTCTGACAACTACTCGAAACTCCAATAAGTTTATCCAAAATATTTGGAGGAAATCTCTGATTTCACCAGAGATAGAGTATTCCATACTCAGAAATAGGTTATCGCGTAGTCTTCGGGACTGATGCTCGGCCTGCCTCCCAGTGGAATGTTTTCACTAAGGGATACACCATAAATTTGCCTTAAATAGTTATTGATGTGCTACGATACGCTGCTGAACTCATTTAAGATATTGGTTGCAAAATAACGGTTGTATTGAAAAACCGAGAAGTCTACCTAAAAGATGCCTACGCATTTGTGGATAAGGAGTGAATTCGGTTCACCCCACTTCCGTAAATAGAGGCATTTAGCACCGAGTGCTTGAAGGTAGGACTGGAAATTTTGCGTACACGTTCAGGACGTGAAATATCTTAATGCATTGAGTAAAGGTTGGTTATGAAACTCGGAAAATCAGAGAATGACGGTTATACTGTCTAACTCGGTCTGATAGAGTCTATAAATAACAACCTTGGATCTTGAAGTATATGTACACAAGATGTTACTAATCGATTTGTTCGATCCACATCCAACACCGGCGATTGGTGACAACACTAATAAAAACTACTAAACTAGATCAAGATATCGATCCACCCAAAATGCAAGTGGGAGTATGGTTTGTCCATTACCCATTGCGGGACCTTCACGGTCCATAGGCGGATTGATGACCTATAATCCTTTGTGGGTGTGTAGGATCCTCGATCATAGAGGTTGGTTAAAAGCCATAACCTTGTGAATGGAGTATGATACTCCATTGCATTGAGACTCTTGTAGAACCACCTGAGTATCTCAGGCCCAGTGGGAGTAATTGGAACAACATGGAGAAGATTCGAATGAATAGGAAAGTTTAACTTTCAATAGCAAAGCTGAGTAATTTAGGGGTGATACCCTAAAAGGTAGAGAGTTAACCAGACCGTGATCTCTCTTATCACTCAGTCTTGCTTGATTTCGTCAGAGAGCGGGAAATGGGGGTGATTCCCTAAGACTTTCTTGCCGAACAACGGAATCTGAATTCATTCAGAACAGAAGGGTTTTAGCTAAGAACAAATAACAGATTCGTTACAAAGCATAAAATAGGGGTGATTCCTTAAGACCTTTTTGCGAGACTAACGGTATCTTAATTTATTCAGAAAGAACCTTTGGCAGGAAGCCTGCCATAGCTTATATCCTTTTGGGGATTAAAGCAAACCTCTAGGTTATTTCAAAGTAATATATTTTAATATGTGGACTTGACCAGAATGTTGATAAGTCTTTTGTAGACTTGGCATCAATATTAGTAAAGTAGTATGTAGATTAGTGTTTGTGAATGGTAACACTGAAACAGTTGGAAACAACATGGGTGTTGTTATCTCAAGTCGAGTCTGACATGCCATCGGGATTCATTCTAAAGGATTTGATTCGCTCAAATCCGCAAGAATCGATCATTGGCAATCCCATCCATTCACTGGTTAAGATATTCTTGCATTTATGCAACATTCAACGATGTAGTCTACCCTACCTCTCAGGAATGGTTATCTAAACCTGAGGATGAATACGAAATGGGATGTTTAGTGAATCCTCAAGTATCTTCGGGAGAATGAGGAATAATATGCTAGTATATTCAGGTGCAAACTAGAATATAAGTGATGACATTGATTCTGACTTTAGGTCAGATGAAGGATGATCGTTAAGTTGATTTCGTCCTCGGTGTTGAATCAAAGTCATATTGATATCGTACCACCGGATTAGATGGAAAGGCGACGTTTCGATCCCAAAGATTGACTCAAGCCGACATCCTACCTAATCAGTGTACCAAGTCACATGGTATTCGGATTCTGAGTACGCGCCGGGTCACTGACCTACCCTGCGGAGGCATACTCCGGTCGTGCTTGGAAGGATGAATTACTAAGATGCGCTTGGAGGGTACATATTTGAGGGATTCGTCTCACTTGTTTTGAGCAAGTGGGAGAATGTTGTAGATATAGATAAATAAGGGTGTGCTCTAAAACAATTAATCCACTTGCCTTTCGTGCAAGTGGGAGATTGTAGTGTAGTGCCGAAAGACAATTGTATAATTGTTTTAGGACGCAATTAATAATTCATCTTATTATATGCATGTATGCTTATAATTAAGACACTCTTGAAAACCCTAAGTACCTCGTTTATGTAATCACATAACTCGGTGTATGGCTATACACAAGAGGATTGAGTTAGTGAGATGTACTTAAAATTAACTTAGTCCGTAGCGTTTATTAATCGAGTATGGGTCTCATGATTAATTTGCTATTAATGCTTGAGAACACTTTAGGTGTGACGATCTTATCCGGTTTATCGGTAATAGGGTACTAGTGGGGCATTTATATATGATGATAATCATATAGAAATTTGGACCGATTTGATTTGAGTTCTCGATATAATTCCGTAATCGAGAAGTCTTATCGAATCACAAGATGATCATGTATGGATTAATCTTAATCTCGAGGTGATCTGAGGCATTTACTTAGACTAGGGTAGTGTTTGATGTGTTAGTAAGGATCACATCGAAGTATGTGGTCCAACACTTCGTTGGCTCTATTCTCGGGATGAGTGAGTAGTACGTGCTATCACAGATATGGAATCCATTCCTTCCTCGGGAAGTAGACAGAGACAGATTCCCTTATTTGTTGACCCTAGAAACTGATCGATCGGCCGAGTTCATATTATATTGAATATGAACTAATTGATCACTAGGGGGTTAATGGTAAATAAGGATAATATGTTTCGAGAAGGGTTTACGGAAATATCCCGAATCGAAATGAACAGTCTATGGAGGATTTATCCGTATGTAATGATTATATCAGTGGACGCTTTCGACTCATAAATTGAGTGTAAGTTATCTATATTCGATAGAGTTCAGTTTCGGGTTTATGGTGGTGTAATCCCGGAATTAATAGGTTGGATATAATTATTCTGTCTGATGAATAATTTTATTCGATTTATTGTAGCTAATGAATATGGGTCCATGGTCCCCGCGTGGCTCTCTAATATAGCATATAGGTTTCTCGTCGTTGCACCTCAATTATAATTAAATAGTGGATTGGGCTATTTAATTGATATGTGGATTAATTGTTTAGTTGGACTAAATAATTAAATACACGGAAAAGACATTTTTCGTGGACTCGGCCCAAATTGGTGTGTTGACCTTTTGACCTAATTGGTCAAATATAGAAATATGCGCATGACTTATTTGACTAAGTGTTGGGGCGCATATTTGCATTAATATATTATTAATAAATTAGTTTTCTTGGATAATTATTTAATGTGTGATTTATCTTTTATTTGTTAAATGATAATTCATAAAATATTAGATAATAATATGATTTATCCTAATTTGTTTGGGATAATTATTTTATTTATCTTTTATTTGGAAAAAGGATTAATGTAATAATTATCTCTTAATTATTTAATCCTTGGAGGTTAAGTTTTACTCTCCTATATAAAGAGAGTTCTTCCAAGCTTTTTGAAACACACTATTCACGTCACTATTCACAAGAGAAATTGGCTGAAAATTTCGGCCTCTATTATTCTTAGGGTTCGAGTTGGAATAATCTTGGGATTATTCGGTAGCATATCAAGGAGGTCCGGCGGCGGAAACACCATCCACCTGGTGTTGCTGGGAGACACACGTTGGAAGGCTGTGGCTTCTCAATCACGTGTTCTTGGAGACCTTTTGTTCTTGGAGTTAAGCACCATTAAAAGGTAGGCTCCTAAACCCCCTTGTAGGATTAGATCTTTTATTTATGTATTTTGTTTTGTTTCGTTTAGATCTAGATCCGATACTTCCGCTGCGTAATCGGGTCAATCTATGATTGATCCGACGATATTACTTCTAACATCGGCATCTGCTGAATATAATATACATAGGCATCTGCTGAATATAATTCTCGATTGAATCAAGGGTTACATTGGAAGATTACAAGGATAATGATGGATTACAAGCCTTGATATTGTCAACAAATCAATGGCCAAGATGAAAATAACGTTGGAATGATTTTGAGAATTAACCAATGGACATAATTCAAAGGATGGACAGATGGCGACGAAAAGTAAGCGGCGATTGTCGGTACTATGAACGATGAATAAAAAAAAAAAGTCAAGATGGAGGCAACTCTGAAACGGCTATTTGAATTTCAAACAAGATGTCACATGTTTCCTACCTATAAATAGAGGACTTCTGACTCAGTTTTAAGATGATGAAAAGTGATGAAAAAAAAATAATCTACTCAAAGCCATCAAGTTTCTGATCAAGAAATTCACCCTGCTGACATCACTGAGCTAAAAGCTACTAATCCAGAAAACTCTTCAAGTGTAACCTGCTATCAAGTTACATTAAGTACACACACTTGAAGACATCAAGCTGCTGATCATTTCATCATGATCAAGGCTGGCATCGTTGAATCATTTACTTGATTCAAACTTTCTTTTCAAGAAACTGTTGAAGACAGAGAAGCACTTAGGTGTCAAGAACTGTTGTTTGTGGTGGAGCTGGTGAAGAGGCAATCCTACCCTTCAAGGACCAGTGGAATACTTTGGAGCAGCAATCCTACCTGTCTCAAATATTCAGTTTGTGAATCCATAGTTATTAGTGAAGGACAGACAGCTTAGGATTTCTTTGTAACTGCAACCTCAAAGATCTCTAGTGAATTTCCTCCAACATCACAGGAGAAGAGTGGACTGACAGGATTACACCACCTGGAACCACTATAAAATCTGCCTACTTACTTTCTGCATTTAGTATACTTATTACATCAACTTACTGAAACTAGCAACTGAATCACACACTTAGACTACTTAGTATCTAATATTCAGTATCATCTTTTTAACAACAAGTAACAAGGCTTAATTTGAATTTATTCCGCTGCAACAAATCCAGTAACATCAACTGTCAGCAGACTACTAAGTGGTCGCCAGATCCGCGAGCATTCAAAGAAAGCACGACATTCTTGAGTTTGTTAACTCCAAAAGTTTTAAGTGTTAAGTTTATTCACCCCCACCCCCCTAAACTTAACCAAAGCCTTTTCAAAGGACCAACGAAAAAAAAAAAGGACACGTGTCAAGCTAGGAGGGAGGCCACGTGGCATGATTTTTTTATATTAATTTTCATTTAATTTTACACACCACCAAATAACTTTTTTGGAATCACGTTACGCGAGTCAGAGCTACCGATGATTTATAGGGTGCCGAGATTAATCATCGCGTCGTGACTATTTACGGATATTTGTTTGGATACCTTTTTTTGTTGTATTTTATAGCTAAACTTGACTCATCTTTCATCGTACACTACACAGCACAACGTGAAATCCGTCGGTATTTCCTTCTTTTTTTTCCTTTTCAGCACAAATTGCTAATGGCACACGGTTGATTTAAAAAAAAAACAATCCACAAAGGTTTGATAAAAAAAAACCGAGAGTAATCGTGGCGCCGTGACTATTTTCGTGGCGCGAATATTTGTTCAGCCAATTTTTTTTGTTGTTGTATTTTATAGCTAAACTTGGCCCGTCTTCCATCGTACACTACACAGCACAACTTCAAATCTGTCGGTCTTTCCGTTTAGTTTTTTCCGCTTTTCTGCACAAACTACTAACGGCACACATTTGATTAAAAAAAAACAAGCCACAAATGTTTGATTAAAGGGAAACAAAAAAGGACACGTGTCAAGCTAGGAGGGTGGTCATGTTGCCACTTGTAGGCACACCCTCCTTAGCAATTAATAGATAGATAGGAGGATAAAGAAAAGAAAAGCACACGTGTCAAGCTAGGAGGGTGGTGCCGTGAGCAATCGTCACGCCGTGACTATTTTCGTGGCGTGAATATTTGTTCGGCTTCAATTTTTTGTTGTATTTTATACCTAAACTTGACTTATCTTCCATCGTACACTACAGAACACAACGTGAAATCCGTCGGTATTTTTTATTTTATTTTTTACTTTTCAGCACAAACTTCTAATGGCACACGGTTGATTTTTAAAAAAACAAGCAACAAAGGTTTGATTAAAAAAAATTCTGAAAGTAATCGTGGCGCTGTGATTATTTTCGTGGCGTGGATATTTGTTTGGCCAAATTTTTTTATAGTTGTTGTATTTTATAGTTAAACTTGACCCGTCTTCCATACAACACAAACTACTAATGGCACACGGTTGATTTAAAAATAAAAATAAAAAAGCCACAAAGGTTTGATTAAAAAAAAAACCGATAGTAATCGTTGCGCCGTGACTATTTTCGTGGCGCGGATAATTGTTCGGCCAATTTTTTGTTGTTGTTGTTGTTGTTGTATTTTATAGCTAAAGTTGACCCGTCTTCCATCGTACACTACACAACCACAAATGTTTGATTAAAGGGGAAAGAAAGGACACGTTTCAAGCTAGGAGGGTGGCCACGTGGCCATTTGTGGGCACACCCTCCTTAGCAATTTATAGATAGACTAGTGGTGAATCCCACGCCGTGCAATGCCCGTGAAGATGTAAACGTAGAAGTTGAAAAAATATGAAAGTCATATAGTTTAAAAGATGAAGCATTCATATAAACCAAATAGTTACAGCAATGCATTTTTATTTATACTAAGCCATATAATTCAAAAGATACATAGATTTAGTTACCATAATTTACAAAAGATAGTGGAATATGATGATTGCAAGCTCTAATAGTTATGTATATTACTACACCATTAAACTTTAGCTATGTTAAAAGCTTAAAAAATAAGAGAAAGTAAATAATAGTAGATGTGTATGTAGACACATCATATCGCATAGATGTTTATATACATATATTGTAGGCATTCCGTATTTTTTTTTAAATTTTTATTTTTTGGTTTATCAAAAAATAATAATGTGATGTTCTCATCTGTTTTCAGAAATGATGAATTTGTTTTGTTCTAGATGTGTATATAGATACATCATATCACATAAATGTACATACATATTGGATACATCATATGAAGAAATGGATACATGAATCTTCCCTAGGTTTTTTTTTTTTAAAATACTATTTTGTTTTATTTTTGGTTCAACAGAACCACACTATTTTTTGTTCTAGATGTGTATATATATACATCATATCACAGAAATGTATATACATATTGGATACATCATATGAAGAAATGGATACATGAATTTTCCCTAGGTTTTTTTTTTAAAATACAATTTCGTTTTTTTTTTTTTTTTTTGTTTTGGTTCAACAGAACCACACTATTTTTTGTTCTAGATGTGTATATAGATACATCATATCACATAAATGTACATACACATTGGATACATCATATGAAGAAATGGATACATGAATCTTCCCTATATTTTTATTTTATTTTTATTACAATTTCGTGTTTTTTTTTGGGTTCAACAGAACCAGACTATTTTTTATTTTAATTTTTTTCCCGCTGACACGTGTCAAGTCCAGAAAGGTGACACGTGTCAAGTCTAAAAAATAAAAAATATTTGTTCGGCTACTATTTTTTATTTTATTTTTTTCCCCGCTGACAGGTGTCAAGTCCAGAAAGGTGACACGTGTCAAGTCCAGAAAAAAAAAAAAAAAAAAAAAAAGGACACGTGTCAAGCTAGAGGGTGGCCACGCGACCACTTGTGGGCACACCCTCCTTAGCAATTAATAGATAGGGTGCCGAGAGTAATCGCCGCGCCGTGACTATTTTCGTGGCTCGAATATTTGTTCGACTACTTTTTTTTGTTGTATCTTATAGCTAAACTTGACTCATCTTCCATCGTATACTACACAGCACAACGTGAAATCCGTCGGTATTTCCTTTTTTTTTTTTCCTATTCCGCACAAACTACTAATGCACACGGTTGATTTAAAAAACAAAGCCACAAAGGTTTCATAAAAAGAAAAAGAAAAAACCGAGAGTAATCGTGGCGCCGTGACTATTATCATGGCGCGGATATTTGTTCGGCCAATTTTGTTGTTGTTGTTGTTGTTGTATTTTGTAGCTAAACTTGGCCCGTCTTCCATTGTACACTACACTACACAACCACAAATGTTTGATTAAAGGGAAAGAAAAAAAAAAGGACACGTGTCAAGCTAGGAGGGAGGATAAAGAAGAAAAAAAAAATGATACGATCACGAATGAGGTTCCTGACCCTTTGGCCCCGATGCAGCCGATAGATCATCTGGTAATTCGAGATGGAAACATGACGAGGCTCCAAAAGAAAAGGATGCGAGAGGCTTTGAATATTCTGATCCTAGACATTTATTTGGAGCAAGAGCAGCCCAAGTCGGAGGAAGAACAGCCCATAAAATGCATCATTTATGCAATTGGGCTTGAAGACAACAAAGACGGGCTTGGTTAAATGTGCATCTACTGCTGGCGCCATTATTTAAGTTATTTTGGACTTGTTTTATTCGTTTTCTTTGGACTTAGTTAATAATGGCGCGTGAGGGATGACATGAAGAAGGCAGAAAGCCCTATAAGTGGCACCTAGGTTTAGTCTTCTTTATTTCTCCCACATTGCCAAGGAGGAAAACTAGTCTTTTATTGGTAGAAATTTATATATAGGCAAGTTTGTTATCATAATAAAAACACACAAATTTTGAAGTTTAATCATATTATTGAGTTGAGAACTTTCTCTTCTTGCCGTTTTAATCTGTGATGATTAAAACAAAATCATTTCATGGTGAGTGAAGTCTCTCTTTGTCGTAGAGATTACATCCTTCAAGAAACGAATCGGCGTTTTGAGCGCGCGTTGTCTATTCTTGGCCTTAGCCTAGGTCGAGGACTCTAGGTTTAGGTTTCATAGCTCATCATTGATCCTTGAGTCGTTTCTGAGGCCGTATCCGCGATCGATTGGTAGCAGGCGGTGACCGAGAGTTATGAAATATCCCCGTTTTGATTTTCTTGTTTCAATTTCGTTCTTTTATCAAAAAAAAAAAAAAAATTTATATTTTTCTGCTGTTCTTTGCTGCTGTTCGAACATCATCTTGGTCGGAAAAAAAAAAAAAAAAAAAAAATATTTCGTTCTTCTTTGTTTTCTCTGAATCGTCCATTGTCGCAAAAAATAAAAAAAAATAAAAAAAATCTCATAGCTGTTCTTTTTCTGTCCTCTTCTTCATCAATTGCATCATCACAAACCATTGATTGCTGAATTTCTTTTCGGTAATTGATTGCTCAATTCCCGTTTGCTGTCTTGACGAACAAAAAAAAAAGAGACCACAAAAGAGCCCAGCTTTGTTGCCGTGTACAGCCAAAAGCAACATAAACTTGACCGAGTTTGGTTTATTTTAATTTGTTCTAATTTTTTTTAGTCGGCAAAACAAAAAAAAAAAAAAAAAAAAAAAAAAAAAAAAATATATATATATATATATATATATATATATATTCGAATTTGCTTGCTAGGATCCCAACCCAATATTTTATTCACCCTACTAACTTATTTATTATTATTTTATTAATTATATTATTTTATTATAAATTCTTTCATCAATCAATCAACATCAACAAATAAAATAATATTAATCCATCACTTTATACACTCATTACACTATTTAACCATTACTTTTTCAATATAATATTTCAAATCAACAATCATTACTTTAACTACACAAATTTCAATACAACTTTTCAACTTTATCATCATTACATCACTATATTTTATAATTCTTTCTCTTTCTTGGATCCAAATGGATCCAGTCAGTCCGAAACCAAACGGATAGGATCCCGACTTTCCCAAAAATTGAAATCTGCCACCCTTACCCATTCCACACGCCTTCACCCTTTGTGTCCGTCGCCAAAAATTTTTCAAAACCGAATCCTAGTTGTCTAAGTCTAGGTTGTGGCATTTGAACTGTACTCGTGTTGCTCGTTATTCTGATTTGTTTGCAGAAGGAACTCCTACGACTGAGAGAATGAGGGTGAGTGCAAACACGAGCGTTGTGAGATTGTTAAAAAAAAAAAAAAAAAAAAAAAAAAGATCATCACCATGTCGAAGATAGTGAAGAAGGTATGACCGATGGTAGACTCAAGCTGACGACCGACAGTTTGAGGCGTGATTTGCAGAGTGCTACTGAGACTTTTCAAGAGGAAATTAAACAGGACATCGCCAATTTGCACCGAAACATGGCTAGTTTGGCCAACCTTCCCAACGTCGTGGCTGCATTGACAACCAGGCTGGATGAAATGATGAGAAGGGACGGTGGTAATGGTCACAATAGAAATGGTGGTAATGGTGGTAATAGGAATGGTGGAGATGGTGTTAACAGGGGTGGAGGTAACAGAGGTAACATGTCCATCGACGAAAACGATGATATATCTGAGGATGACGTAGTGGATAATAATATGCGACAAATTAAAATGAAGTTGCCATCTTTTTCCGGTTACGTCGGCAGCAGATGTGTACATTGATGGGAGTCGAAATTGGAGCGATTTTTGCGTGCAATAATTATTCGAGGAGAAGAAGTGTAGACTTGCGACTTGAATTTACGGGATATGCTATGGTATGGTTAAAGCAAACAAATTTTATGAGCGCAAAAAAAATGGTGCGAGGATATAAGTGCGTGGCGAGATTTGAGACAAGAAAATGAAGCGTTTTGTTCCTCATTCGTATTACAGGAGCAATATCGTAAGTTGCAAACTATTCACCAAGAGAGCGTTACGTGGATGAGTATTATCGGGAATTAGTCACCTCTTGGCGAAGGCTCAGGTTGACGAAGATGAGAGATGACCATGCGGCGATTTTTGACAGGGTTACGATTGGATATTGCGAATCGAGTGGAGTGGCAAAGCGATGTCGGACTTTGGATGATATGTTACCCGCAACCGTGGCGCATGAAAAGCAAATTAAGCGCGCCGAAAGCCGCTACTCTAAACGATCCGGAGGTAACGTTTACGGTTTCCGTACTTTCCAATCTAAGGTAGATCCCACAAATTCCCTCAAACGACCCAAAGCATTACTTATTCCCGCCAAAGGAAGCTCACAGGCGAGAGAGATTGAAAAAGGTACGAGAATCGCCACGACCTCCAAACCATCACATGAGATACGGTGCCATAAGTGTCATGGTATGGGACACATAGCTTCTCAATGCCTTTCCAAACGGCGTATTTTGGTGCTTGGAGAGGCTATAGATGACCGGAGTTATGAGTCGGCGTCGGATGTGGAGGAAGAGGAAGATGATGATGTTGACAACTGTCCGGAGGACCCGATGGGTGGAGATGTATATCAATCGGCTTTTGTGATCAAGAGGGCGTTGAGTAGTGTGATAAAGGTAGAGGATAACTTGCAACGTGAAAATATCTTTCATACACGGTGCTTAGTTAATGGGAAGCTTTGTTTGATGATTATCGATCCGGGGAGTTGTACAAACCTCATTAGTGCCGGTTTTGTTTCGAGCGTGGGGATGCCTACGCTACACCATCCTCACCCGTATAAGCTACAATGGTTGAACGACGTCGGCAAGATTAGTGTGACGAAGCAGGCTTTGATTTCTTTCACTCTTGGACGACTTGAAGATGAGGTTCTATGTGATGTCATGCCAATGCATGTTGGGCATATTCTTTTGGGACGACCATGGCAATTTGATAGGAGAGTGATATATGATGGGTATGCGAACACTTACACGCTGCGGCATAAAGGGAAAAATATTATACTTCGCGCTTTATCACCTGAGGATGCTCATAAAGACCAACTTAAATTAGCTGCGGGTCGTGAGGCACAACGGAAATCCGAGGGAGCTCAGTCGAAAAAAGAAAAAGAAAAAGTTGAGACGGGAGAGAAAAATAAAGAGGGCGCTTTAGTACCATATGAGGGGAAAAATAAAGTCGAAAAGTTGAAAGTGAGGGAGGGCGCCATTAGCACCGAGGGAGAAAAAAAAGCGGTGAAGAATAAAGGTGAGCGAGTGCTAGGATCTTTCTACATAGGGGCTGGCGACATCCGTCGTGCTGTTGAAGAGGGCGCTACACCTCTCCTCTTTATTTATAAAGAGGCCGAATTCCCCCTTCCCCCTGTTTTACGATTACTTCTGACGTAATGAGTTCTCTTCCTAGTGTGGTGCAGACATTGTTGCAGGATTTTGCGGATCTCTTTCCCGAGGAAGAGCCCAGCGGTTTGCCGCCGTTGAGAGGCGTGGAGCACCAAATCGATTTCATTCCGGGGTCAGCATTACCAAACCGACCAGCCTATCGGGCTAACCCGGATGAAACAAAGGAGATCCAACGGCAAGTCACGGAGCTGTTACAAAAGGGCAAAATACAAGAATCCATGAGCCCGTGTGCGGTACCGGTCATTGTGGTGCCTAAGAAGGATGGAACTTGGCGCATGTGCGTGGACTGTCGCGCAATAAACCAGATCACAATCAGGTATCGTCATCATATTCCCCGTTTAGATGATATGCTAGATGAGTTATGTGGTGCGCAACTATTTTCTAAAATTGATTTAAAAAGTGGCTATCATCAAGTGCGAATACGTGAGGGTGATGAGTGGAAAACGGCGTTTAAAACTAAATTTGGTTTATATGCGTGGCTGGTTATGCTTTTTGGATTGACAAATGCACCTAGCACGTTTATGCGACTAATGAATGAAGTACTTAGGGACTTTATTGGTAAGTTTGTGGTTGTCTATTTCGATGATATCTTGATTTATAGCCATAACTTAGAAGAACATGTTAGTCACCTAAGAAACATTTTAGAAACACTTCGTGATGCTCGATTGTATGCTAACCTTAAAAAGTGTACTTTTTGCATGGATAGAGTCGTGTTTCTTGGTTTTGTTGTGAGTGCATAGGGTGTTGAGGTTGATCAAGAGAAGATCAAGGCAGTCAAAGAGTGGCTTGAACCAAAAACAGCCGCGGAAGTTCGTAGTTTCCATGGCTTGGCAAGCTTCTATAGGCGTTTTGTGCGGGATTTCAGTAGCATTGCAGCCCCACTTAATGAGTTGGTCAAGAAAAATGTTCCCTTTCATTGGGGACCTAAGCAAAGGGAGTCCTTCGAAACTCTTAAAACTCGTTTAATTTCAGCCCCCATACTTGCTTTACCTGACTTTAATAAGGCTTTTGAGATTGAATGTGATGCGTCGGGTGTGGGTGTTGGTGGAGTGCTTATTCAGGAGGGTCGCCCTATTGCTTACTATAGTGAAAAACTTAAGGGACCTCAGCTAAATTATGCCACTTATGATAAGGAATTATATGCTTTAGTTCGGTGTCTTCACACATGGCAGCACTATTTGAGACCTAGGGAATTTATTATTCACACAGACCATGAATCACTTAAATACCTTAAGGGCCAAGGTAAATTGAGTAAACGGCATGTTCATTGGATGGAGTTTATAGAGTCTTTTCCTTATGTGATTAAGTATAAAAAAGGTCAAGATAATGTAGTAGCTGATGCTTTGTCACGTAGATACACTTTGATCACTACGATGCAAACTAAATTTCTTGGCTTTGAATTTATTAAGGAGTTGTACGTCTTAGACCCTGATTTTGCTGCACCGTTTGCTGCAGCTGGTGAATCTACTCATGATAAGTTTTATAGGAGTGAAGGTTTTTTATATCGTGAGCATGCTTTGTGTATTCCTCAATGTTCGCTACGTGAATTACTTGTTCGTGAAGCACATGGTGGAGGTCTTATGGGACATTTTGGAGTCACTAAAACACTGGGTATGCTTAAGTCGCATTTTTATTGGCCTCACATGCGTGTCGATGTTAATCGTTTTTGTGCTTCTTGTATTGTGTGCAAACATGCTAAGTCCAAGTCCGCACCTCACGGTTTGTACACGCCACTGCCGATACCCACGTCCCCTTGGACTGATTTGTCCATGGATTTTGTTTTGGGGTTACCTCGTTCTCGGAATGGTCATGATTCTATTTTTGTGGTGGTGGATAGATTTTCTAAGATGGCGCATTTCATTGCTTGTTCTAAAACGAATGATGCATCTCATATAGCTGATTTATTCTTTCGTGAAATTGTTCGTTTACATGGAGTGCCTCGTACTATAGTAAGTGACCGTGATGTGAAGTTTATAAGTCATTTTTGGAGAGTTTTATGGCAGCGTTTGGGAACTAAATTATTATATTCGTCTGCGTATCACCCCCAAACGGACGGCCAAACCGAAGTAGTTAATCGTGTTTTGGGTCAATTGCTTCGTACTGTTGTTCAAAAGAATTTGCGAAATTGGGAGAATTGCTTACCCTTTGTGGAGTTTGCCTATAATCGTTGTCAACATTCGGCGACTCGTTTTACACCTTTTGAAATTGTCTATGGGTTCAATCCTGATACCCCTTTCTCATTAGCTCCTTTGCCCTTGGTATGCAAGTCGGTTTGGATGGTGACGCAAAGGTGAGTTGGTGAAAGAGTTGCATCGCGCGAGCTCGGAAGAATGTCGAAACGCAATGGCTCGGTACATGAAGCAAGCGAATAAGGGCCGCAAGGAAGTTATTTTTGAACCCGGCGATTGGGTTTGGCTGCATTATCGCAAAGACCGTTTTCCCAAACAGCGGAAGACCAAGTTACATCCTCGTGGTGATGGACCTTTTGAAGTGCTGGAGCGGATCAACAACAACGTCTACAAGATTGCTATTCTCGAAGATTGGGGCGTCTCGAATTCGATTAATGTGGCTGATTTGATGCCCTTTGACAATCCTTACGATCCGAGGACAGATCCTTCGCAACCGGGAGGGAATGATACGATCACGAATGAGGTTCCCGACCCTTTGGCCCCGATGCAGCCGATAGATCATCTGGTAATTCGAGATGGGCCTATGACGAGGCTCCAAAAGAAAAGAATGCGAGAGGCTTTGAATAATCTGATCCTAGACATTTATTTGGAGCAAGAGCAGCCCAAGTCGGAGGAAGAACAGCCCATAAAATGCATCATTTATGCAATTGGGCTTGAAGACAACAAAGATGGGCTTGGTTAAATGTGCATCTACTGCTGGCGCCATTATTTAAGTTATTTTGGACTTGTTTTATTCGTTTTCTTTGGACTTAGTTAATAATGACCTTGTGGGCTTAGATGACACAAGAAGGCTTAGAAAGCCCTATAAGTGGCGCCTAGGTTTAGTCTATTTTATTTAGATTTTTATTCTACTAGTTTATTTCTCCCACATTGCCAAGGAGGAAAACTAGTCTTTTATTGGTAGCCTATATATAGGCAAGCTGTTATCATAATAAAAACACACAAATTTTGAAGTTTAATCATATTATTGAGTTGAGAACTTTCTCTTCTTGCCGTTTTAATCTGTGACTGATTAAAACAAAATCACTTGCGAGTGAGTAGTCTCTTTGTCGTAGAGATTACATCCTTCAAGAACGAATCAGCGTTTTGAGCACGCGTTGTCTATTCTTGGCCTTAGCCTAGGTCGAGGACTCTAGGTTTAGGTTTCATAGCTCATCATTGATCCCTTGAGTCGTTTCCTGGAACCGTATCCGCATCAAAAGGACACGTGTCAAGCTAGGAGAGTGGCCACGTGGCCACGTGGCCACTTGTGGACACACCCTCCTTAGAAATTAATAGATAGGGTGTCGAGAGTAATCGTCGCACCGTGACTATTTTCGTGGCGCGAATATTTGTTCGGGTACTATTTTTTTGTTGTATTTTATAGCTAAACTTGACTGATCATCTTCCATCATACACTACACAACACAACGTGAAATCCATCAGTCTTTTTTTTTCTTTTTCTTTTCAGCACAAACTACTAATGGCACACGGTTGATTTAAAAAAACAAGCCACAAAAGTTTGATTAAAAAAAAACAAAGAGTAATCGTGGCGTCGTGACTATTTTCATGGCGCGGAGATTTGTTCGGCCAATTTTTTTGTTGTTGTTGTATTTTATAGCTAAACTTGGTCCGTCTTCCATCGTACACAACACAACACAACTTTAAATCTGTCGGTCTTTCCGTTTATTTTTTTCCGCTTTTCTGCACAAACTACTAACGGCACACGTTTGATTAAAAAAAACAAGCCACAAAGATTTGATTAACGGAAAAAAAAGGACACGTGTCAAGCTAGGAGGGTGGCCACATGGCCACTTGTGGGCACACCCACCTTAGCAATTAATGGATACAGAAGAGATGAGATGAGAAAAGGGGAAAAAAAAAGGACACGTGTCAAGCTAGGAGGGTGGTCACGTGCCTACTTGTGGGCACACCCTCCTTAGAGTGACCACAATGGTCTCTTTATTAAGCACCCTAAACTTATTTTAGGGTAGTCTGTTCAAATTTACAGCTGCAATGGACTCCTTTTAACCCCCCTATCCCAACGTTCTGCTAACAAACACCCTAATTTTGGGGAGACCCTTAAATGCAACAGTACCCACTTTTTTACCTTTCAATCCAGTCTCCTTCCTCTCTCCATGTCATTTCATCTTCTTATACCCCATCAAACACCAAAACCAAGCAAGAACACAACAAAATAAACAGTAAATATAATTAGAAGAAACTCATTTCTTCCTTATTAAACAATCCATCTATCTCCCTGTTGATTTATTCAAAATATTAGAAATTCTAAAGCCAATGAATCATATAGATGGGTGATCCTCTTTAAAATTGTGCCGATGGTAATGTTACTTTAGATACTGTTGGATTTATTAGCATCTCAGGTGGATTGCTCCCTCGACACTTTTGTTTTGCACCTGCTGTGGGAGAATATTTTGTTCATTATTTTTTAGAGTAGAAGGAACTACAAAAAGAAATTAGATATTTCTACTCGGTGACTATTTAATTAGAGATAATTGTGCTCTCTGTAATTAAAAAAGTGAAGAAAGAGGTGGTGCTTTGCATTTGTTTTCCACGTCGGTGCACTTTGTTGGCCGGATGGCTCACAGAAAATGGGTATATGTTGGGTAGGAGATGAGATGGTTGGTGTTAAAGGGTGTAGAATGGGGTGTAATTGTTGGAGTGAATCATATTTTGGAGGATTGAAATGGTGTATTTAAGGAGTGTTTTAGGGTGTCACAATTGTGGACACTCTTAGCTATTAATAGATAGGATTCAAGGGGGAAAAAAGGACACGTGACAAGCTAGGAGGGTGGCAACGTGGCGACTTGTGGGCACACCCTCCTTAGCAATTAAGAAGAAAAAAATATTTCTGCTGCATTAGAAAAAAATTGCCACGTGTCAGCCAAGGAGAGTGGCCACGTGACCTCTTGTGGATCACCCTCCTTAGCTCTTAAACAGAAAATATAATTAGAAGATACTCATTTCTTCCTAATTAAACAATCCATCTATCTCCCTGTTGTTTTAATCCAAATAATAGAAATTCTAAACTCAATGAATCATTTGTTTTCCGCGTAGGTGCACTTTGTTGGCCGGATGGCTCACAGAAAATGGGTATATGATGGGTAGGAGATGAGATGGTTGGTGTTAAAGGGTGTAGATTGGGGTGTAATTGTTGGAGTGAGTCATATTTTGGTGGATTGTAATGGTGTACTTAATGAGTGTTTTAGGGTGTCACCATTGTGGACATTCTTAGCAATTAATAGATAGGATTCAAGGGGGAAAAAGGATACATGTCAAGTGTTGGACTTATTTTTAAGTTTTAGTGATGAGTGCCAGACTAACTATTATAGAGCAAAGGCAAAAAGATGTCTAGATCAAATGTATAGGTTTATTAGAGTTTGATCTTTGTATAGGTTTGATCGGACAAAGCCTTTGTAAAGGTCGGTGACTTATTTGACAAACTAGTCTCAGTCGATAGGGTAGTTAGGTCGATAGACTCATCGAAACTTCTTTGAAGACCGGAATTTGAGGGCTCAAACTCGATTAATGAAGGCTAAGGGATCAAACTTAGTAATTAAAGTCAAGGATATGGAATCAGAATTTAGGGAATTTCGTGATGACCTAAACTGATTACATGTACCTTGTGTACAAGGTCTAAGTTCCTTAAGTTGGATGATGATTGGAACTTAGTTATAAGCAAAAGGTGTAATCTAACTTCATATATAAAAGTTAGATAAAAGACGATTAGCAAAATATAGTTGTGAGACCGATAGGTATCTCAAACAAACTCGATGAACCTCTTTGATATATGTACCTCGAGTTAATTCAAGATTACATTGGAAGAAAACAAGGATAAGGACAGCTAACTACCTCTGATTTATCAAACAAATCAATGGTAGAGATCAAGAGAACGTTGGGATGATTCAGAATTTTATCCAATGGATACAAGTCAAAGATGGACAGACTGCACACTGTCAAAATGGAATCTGACTGTGTCAGTCCTATGAATAGTGATAGAAAGCAAGTCAAATAGGACAAAATCTGGAATGGCTACTTTTGAATTTCAAATACAAGTCACAATGACTCCTACCTATAAATAGAGGACTCCTAATTCAGATTCAAGATAGAACATTAGGAGAAAAATCCTGAGCTTCGATTTCTGATCAAGAAAAACACCCTGCTGAACTTACTGAGCTTAAGGCTACTGATCCAGAGAAAATCTTCAAGTGTAATCTGTATTCAAGCTACATCAAGTTTACACACTTGAAGACTACAAGCTGCTAATCATATCATCCTGATCAAGCTGCTGCAACTGAATCATTTAGTTGATTCAATCTTTCTTTTACAAGAATCTCACCGAGGACAATGGTGAAGCATCATTGGGTGTGAAAGACTCGTTGTTTGTGGTGGAGGTGGTGAAGAGGCAATCCTACCCTTCAAGGACCAAGTGGAAGACTTTGGGCGGCAATCCTACTGCATTCGGGTTTAGTTTGTGAAGCCATAGTGATTGGTGAAGGACAAACATCATAGGGATTTTTGTAATTGCTATCTCAAGAATCTCTTTAGTGAATTACCTCCAACATCACGAGGAGAAGAGTGGGTGACAGGATTACACCACACGGAACCACTATAAAATCTGCCTACTTACTTTTCTGCATTTATATTCGCATTTAGTTTATTATACACATCAACCTCTGAATCTAGCAATCGAACTCACACATACACTCTTGAGTATCTAATACTTAGTATCATATTTAACAACAAGTATTAAGGCTTAATTTTTGATATAATTCATTTGCACAAATCCAAATAAACTCAAGCTGTCGATGAGACTCTACGTGTATCGCCAGCGAGCTATCGAAGTGTCAGCAGACTCTCGAGGTATCGCAGTTCTTTGAAGTTCTTGAATTTGTTAACTCCAAAAGTTTTTAAGTGTTAAGTTTATTCACCCCCCTCTAAACTTAATCAAAGCCTTTTCAAGGGACCAACAATTGGTATCAAAGCAGTGCTTCTGTTCTGAAGTAATCCAACTTGTTGTGCTTGTGAAAATTCTTTGAAACTTTTTCAAGTTACTGATTTTCAAAGCTTTGCATCATGGATAACAGCCAGTATGCTAGAACCATGCTGATGTGTTCTCTAGACAGATTTGATGAGTATAAACGTTGAATGCAGGCTTACCTTGCTGCAACTCATGATGAAATGATGGATGTGCTGACAGATGGACCACTGGAGATTACAAAGGCAATAACAGTGGGTGAAGAGACACAGTACATTCCAAAACCAAAAAGAGAATGGAATGTTGAAGGTAGAAAGAGAGCAAACCTCAACAATATTGCTATTGATATCATTTATAGAACCTTGGATAGCAATATGTACATGAAGGTTAAAGATTGCAAAGCGCAAAGGAACTTTGGGACAAGATCTGATTGATCTGTGAAGGCACTGATGCAATCAAGAAGAATAAAATCAGTGTGGCCAAAAAGAGGTTTCAAAAGTTAAAAATGCTACCAAATGAAACCATTGAGCAAATGGAGTCAAGATTCAATGCTATCCTGGATGAACTTACCTCTTGAGTGTAAGTTATTCAAAAGAAGAAATAAACTCAAAAATCTTGGAAGTATTGCACGACAAAGAAGTTTGGTAGATGAAAGTCAACTGCAATAGAAGAAATGAAAGCTACATGAAGAGGATACCTTCAAATTATTCTCGGATCTTAAAGCTTATGAATTAAACAAGAGATTGGTTCCTACCATTTGAAAAGAGGAACCAAAGACAAGCTGCATTGGCTGCTAAACATCAAGAAGAGACATCAGGAGCTCAAGATGATCTCTTTGGATGAGATGCAAGAAGCGATTGCCCTACTGAGCAAGAAAATCAGGATGATGAACACTGGAAAGCGCAACTCAAGGAATTTCACAAAAAGATTCAGTGAAAAAAAAGAAGAAAGAAGAACCAAAGAAAGATAATGATTATCTGTGCTTTTATTGCAAGAAACCAGGACACTTCAAACCTGACTGTCCTGAGTTAAAACAGAGTAAGGCACTGATTATCTTTGCTTCAAGCGCAAAAAGCCTGGACACTTTAGACATGATTGTCGGACTCATCAAGACCAAGAGCCAACAGAGAAGACATGGAAAGAAGGCTATGGTTCTTTGAAGATGAATCGAGGTTATGAAGTGGAATCACGAAAAGGAAATGAATCGATGACACAAAGCCAGTTGGTTTTGATATGGAAGACTATGCATTAATGGCTAATATGGATGAAACAGAGGAGGTATACAATATTGTATCAATCAACACTCCTGCTGGAAGTGATTGTGAATGAACTTGTGGTTCAAATCCTAGAAACTCTTACAATGAAGAAGCTTTGGACGCCATCCTCAATCAACTGAGGAAAATACAATCTGGTTATGAGATTGTGAAGGGAAAAAAGCTCTTCAAGTAGAAGTTGAAAGATTGAATCTTGAATTAAGGGTTCTCAAAGGTAAGGAAAAGATGTTGGACGAGAATCAGTATAAGCCTCTTTGAACATCCAAGAGCTTCTAAATCATTTGAACCATCTTGTTCCTCTACTGCATACAAATCTGGAAAGCCTTGTGGTGATAGAACAGGGCTTGGATTTGGAACTCAAAAATCCAAAAAGAGTGGATCCAGTAAGGCTACTGAACCTAGCACCAGAATTGGTCCTAAGTTTGTGCCTGCACAAGATCCAACTCTCAAAAGGGTTGATGAGGCAGTAAAGCCTACTGAGAGTGCTTCAAAGAAGCAAAATCAGAAGTCAAAGAAGTCATCAACTCCTAATAAAAAGAAGAAATCCAAAGATAGGACTGCTGTGCCTTCAAGACCTACTGATAGCAGACCTGCTACCAAGTCTGCTGGACCACAAAAAGGTAATGGTCAGAAATATTCCAAGGATAAGAATCCCAAACCCAAAAATGTTAATCATTCTAGGGATACTTATCTCGTGGGAAAGGTAGATTGTTCCCTCTTGATGATGATCGGAATATTCACGCACTCTTCGCTAAGAAACAGACAAGTATAACCATCTTTGCTAGGGTAAAAGCGTAAGCAATGGAATCGACAAAGGACTCGCAGAGGGCTTTACACAAGACCTCGGCGAGGACCTCAGCAGACTCCATACTACAGGTTATTCTAACAGACAACAATCCAATGGTTATGCTAATGCTTTTAACAACAAGAATCACTTCAAACAAAGATTACAAACCAAAGGCCGAGAAAACATATGTGAATCCTACACAACCAACTGTTAGAACTTATGGATGTGTGGAGTACATGTATGAACCAAAGTATGACACTTTCAGGAGAAGACCTTATGGAAACATCCCAGGGGTCATGCTTACCACTGACCATTATGGACCCAAACAGGTTTGGGAACCTAAAATGTATTAACTTTGTTTTGTAGGGTGTCTGGTACTTTGACAGTGGATGTTCCAGACATATGACAAAGAATAAGCATTGTTTGTCAAACTTTGTGTCAAAGGATGGTCCAAGGGTGAATTTTGGCAACAAGAATACACCTGGATACACAAGAGGTTATAGCACACTTGTGAGGAATGGACTTACAATCAAGAATGTTGCATATGTGGAAGGACAGGACTACAACTTGCTGAGCACTAGACAATTCTGTGACATGGGATACAAGGTCACTTTTGACAAAAACAACGGTATTGTCATCAGTGAAAGAGGTGATCAAGTTGTATTGGCTGGTAGAAGACAACAAAACATGTATGTTGTGGATTGGTCTACTGCAGTTCCAGAAACATGTCTGATTGTGCATACCAAGTCAGAACTTAATTGGCTATGGCACAAAAAGCTGAATCATCTGAATTTTGATGACATCAATCAGTTGGTGAAGAAGAAACTGGTGATTGGTTTACCTGAGATCACATTCAAAAAGGACACAATATGTGATGCTTGTCAGCAAGGTAAACAGACAAAATCAAGCTTCAAATCAAAGACTAAGCAATCAACTAATAGAGTTTCGGAGCTGATGCACATGGATCTTTTTGGACCAGTTACACCAACAAGTGTTACAGGAATGAAATACACCTTAGTGGTTGTGGATGATTATTCTAGATACACTTGGGTGGTATTTATGAACAAGAAAAGTGATACACTCAAAAAGATGCCTGATCTTTTGAAAAGATTACAAAATGAGAAAAGTGTCACAATAGTGAAGATCGGATCGGATAAAGTGCTTGAGTTTCTCAACAAAGTGATAAGAGAATACGTGAAATGAATGGTGTACTACATCAACTTCTCAGCTCTTTGGTACACCTCGTGAGAATGGGGTTCTTTGAAAGAAGAAATAGGACTCTAAAAGAAGCGGGAAGGACTATGATTAGTGAAGCATTGTTACGAAAGTCTTTGGTGAAAGGCGATTAATCTGCATGCTACACACAAAATAGAACATCAGTGAACAAGAAGCTGCTGAAGACACCTTATAAGATTTGGAATGGAAGGATACCTAATATATCCTACTTCCATCCATTTGGAAGCAAGTGTTTTATCTTAAATCATAAGGAGCAATTGAAGACCTTCCAACCTAAGTCAGATGAAGGAATCTTCTTGGGATATTCTTACATCGACCAAGGCATTGAGTCTTGAATAAAAGAACACTGAAACATGAAGAAACTATACATGTTGTGTTTGATGAACCCAAATTCACTGGAATGGAATAAGGAGATTTAGAACCTGCTGATAATCAACAAGTCACTGATCAAGAACCTGTTGAAGTTTTGGAAAGATTTAATGACTTAAAGATTTCTGATTCTGCCCCTGCTGAACACCCTGTTGATAATACTACTGATGCAACAACTGAGGCAGTTCAAGGATCTGCTTTGAACCCCTGTTGAAGATCTGTGAGACCTACGAAGATGAGATTCCTGAAAATCAAACCAACCAGAATCCTCAATGGTTAAGAGATCACCCTGCTGAACAAGTTATTGGCAACACACAGCAAGGTGTGAGGACTAGAAGACAACTAGAAGCAATGTTTACATGCTTTCTATCTCAAATGGAACCAAAAGTTGTTGAAGAAGCTATTTCAGATCCAGATTGGATAATTGCTATGCAAGAAGAGTTAAATGAATTTGAAAGAAATCAAGTTTGGACACTAGTTGAAAGGCCTAGTCATGCAAATATCATTGGTACTAAATGGGTATCTGAGAAACAAACTTGATGAATCTGGTACCATTGTAAGGAACAAGGCCGGACTAGTTGCAAAGGCTATTCTCAAGCGAAGGAATAGATTTTGATGAGACTTATGCACTGTTGCAAGATTGGAAGCTATCGATTATTCTTGGCACATCTTTGCATATATAAACTTCAAAGTATATCAAATGGATGTCAAGAGTGCATTTCTGAATGGCATTCTAGAGGAGGAAGTGTATGTTCAGCAACCTCCTTGAAGTTAAAGATCAAGAAGATAAAGTGTATAGACTCAACAAAGCACTTTATGGTTTGAAACAAGCACCAAGAGCATGGTATGAAACTTTATCTCAATTCTTGGTGGACAATGGTTTTACAAAAGGCACCATTGATAAGACTCTTTCGAGAATCAATGAGAAGATGACAAGACTTGGCACATGCATTTATGTTGATGACATAATCTTTGGTTCTGAAAATGAATTGCTATGTGAAAAGTTTGCAAATCTAATGAAGAGCAAATTCCAAATAAGTATGATGGGAGAAATGAACTACTTTTTTGGATTGCAAGTTAAACAGATGAAAGATGGAATCTTCATTCATCAAACCAAGTACACCAAGGAGCTGCTGAAGAAATTTGGTATGGAAAATAGCACCAAGATATCAACTCCCATGAGTACAAATATCAGATTGGATGAAGATAAAGAAGGCAAAGATGTTGATCAGACATTATACAGAAGGATGATAGGCAGTCTGATGTACCTTACTGCCAGCAGACCTGATATATCTTTTGATGTAGGTGTTTGTGCCAGATTTCAATCCAAACCTAAAGAAAGTCATTTAGGTGCAGTTAAAAGAGTTCTCTAAAAGAGACTTTGGGAGTAGGGATATGGTATTCCAAGGATGGAAGCTTCAAAGTTATATCCTACTCAGATTCTGATTATGCTGGATGCAAGATTGATAGAAAAGGCACCACAGGAACCTGTCAGTTAATGGGAAATAGACTGGTTTCCTGGTTTAGCAAGAAACAGAACTCAATATCAACTTCCACTTCTTTGAAAATTTGAATACATTGTTCTTTGGAAGTTCTTTGTGCACAAGTACTTTGGCTAAGACAACAATTAAGGGATTATGGAATTGAAGAAAAAGAAATTCCAATCATGTGTGACAACACAAGTGCAATTGCAATCACATAAAATCCTGTTTTTCACTCAAGAACCAAGCATATTGATGTGAGACATCATTTTATAAGAGATCATGTTGAGAATAAAGATGTGGTGGTTCTCTACATCCATCTTGAAGATCAACTTGTCGATATTTTCACTAAACCTTTGGATAGTGAAAGATTTGCTAAACTAAGGGTGAACTTGGATTTATTAAAGTTGGTGATAATCAACAATGTCTTGGAATTCACCAAGGGGATTAGTCTTTGCTATGTTGGGTGAGCTCACTTGGTGATTAGTCATTGGTTTCAACAATTCCATGTACTCATGTTTGGACAATTGAGCAAATGAGGTTGCCAAGTTGGTCTTTGTCATGTTGGGTGAGCTCACTTGATGATCGATCATTGGTATTAAACTTCATCTTGTATTATCAATTGTACAAAACAAGAAGGAATCAAAGATCGTGAGTCACCCCTGCGGCAAGAGTCTTTGAGGTATATTTGTCGGCCAGTCTTGAGCCAACCCGCGATGACAAGGTCTGGCTTTGAAGAATACGTTATTCGGTCAAAATCATTAAAGTCAAAAAGCGATTGGCGGGATATTTATTCTATCCTTTATAACTGCGGTTAACACGATCTAACGATTTACAAATCATTATGGAAAGTAATGGGCGGCGATATGCGGACCGCATTCACTCAGATTAATCGTGGCTAATGTAACGGTACACGTTCTGACAGTTACAACCACTCTCTGTCTATATAAACACAGTCTACTACACAAAAGCTACTTGCAAAATCTCAGATTGATATTCTCTGTTTTTACACTATGTGAACACAGATTTACAAATTATCTTCTTCATCTCTTTCTTTTAAAAATAGCAGAAAAGGATGATGTTCAAATTGAAACAAGCCAAAGTGTTAGAGGCTTTGTTGTTGATTCTAATCAAACTGAACTAGCTATCAACATTGGTCGAAGAATAAGGAGATATGAAGGCTTGGAGAATGTGCTGAATATAAGACTGGAAACAATCTCTTATACAAACGTTGTCAGTTTCTGGAAAACATTAGTCATAAGAGAAGGAAGAGAAGCATTTACCACCACTATAAATACCCAGGAGATTGAAGTTTCCTCAAGTCTCTTTGAGGAAGTTTTGGTTTCTTTGAGGTAATAGATGCTCCAACAAATCCTGAGGAAATTGGATTGTCTAAGACGGATTTTGTTGACAAAATCAAGACCAATGATGCCATCAAATCAATTCCAGGCATCAATGTGAAACACATTGGTTATGAGTACAACCTGCTGAGCAAGATCATTGCTAAGAATATCTTAGGCCTCGTTGGCAGCATGGATACTCTTTCAGGACCCAAAATAGAACTGATGATGATTATTTGTAGAAGTATGAAGTTTGATTGGGCTGGATATTTCATTCATTACATGAAGAAAGTAGTCAAAGAAGAAAAAGAAGGAAAAAGGAATCCAAGGCCTTACCCTTAGGATTAATGGTTCAGGCCCTGCTGAATCATTTGGAAATTCCTGATGTTGCACCTGAGAAGATAAACCACTCCAGATACAAGAAAGAAATCAACTATCGTATCCCTGGTCTGGATGATGATGAAGAAGATGTTGCTGAGGCTGCTGAGAGTGAAGATGGTGGAGATGATGGTGATACTGGTGGTGAGCAGGTTAAGAAAGCTGTTAAACCTGCTGCATCAAAGAAGACTACTAAGAAAAGAAAGGCTGCTGACACAAGAAAGATAACAAAAATGTTAAAGCCTAAGAGGACAAAGAAGCAAGCAAAGACAGACTCACGAGTCTTTGAGGTCAGTGCAATTGAGGTTCTTGACCTGCTTGTAGTTGCTAAGAATCACATTCTTTGAAATTCGAGGAGCAATGAAGGAAGCCAAGATAGAAAGAGAAAGTCTACTGTGATTGAGATTGAAGATGAGCCCCTTTCCAAAAGAATGAAGGAAATTGCCAAGAAGAAGAAGAAATATGGCAAGGGGAAACAATTGAAAGTTTTGGAGGCTCAAAGGGAACAGGAAGATGAAGCAGTAGAAGAAGAAGTAGGAGAGGCTATTGAGGCAGAACCCTTAACAATCATCAAGCCTAATGAGGATGTGGAGGTTGTTGTTGAGCAATCTGCTGAAGCTACAGAACCCTCACCAGAAGAAACTGCTGAGCCTACTGAAAGTACACAGGTTGTTGTTGAGCAATCTGTTGGAAAAAACATGATGATCTCACGACCCTGAGCTTTCTTTGTAAAATTTGTTGAAGAACCACAAGAAACCACCTTGAGGCTACAAGCTCTTTGTGGAAGTGGAAACACATGTACAAGACCACGCAAATCTGCAATAGTTCGGGGAAGAAGCGATCTGCTTGCTAACCTGGCGATGAGCATATAAGTCCTGCAGGGAACCAAGTGTGAGTACAGATGGAGGTAGTAGGAACTAATATCCAACTTTGAGCAACTCACTGACCTTGAGACATCTGCAGAAGAAACTTTGAATCTACTTGTTGAGACCTTTGGAGGTCGACAAGTTCTTGGAACAGACCCGGAAGGTCATTCTTGCCCTATGAAAGACATGAGAAGAAGAAGAAAGAAAGGTATGTTGATCCAAAGCTCTCTTTGGTGGTGATTATTTCAATGGAAGTTTGGATATTATAAGAGACAAAAGCCGACTCTGAGAACCAATGATGATTTTGAAGAATGGGTTTTGGAAAATTGGGAGTGGAGAGTTTGCTGGATCTGATTGATACCTCCTTGTTACAATCAAGGTTGATGGATCTGTTTGATGAACAACAGAAAGAAGAGGGTATCAAATTCAGAGATGCAAGAGGTGATAATGATGATTCTTCATCATCTGACTCTGATGATAATCACCCCTCTGGTCCAGGAAAGTCAGTGGAAGTGCTATGATTATTGAACCAAGAGTAGAAGCAGTCTACTGGTGCTTTTTGGGTCCATCGAGAGAGAGAAAACTAGACAGATGGATGAGGATGTGGAACATCTCACCATGGATGATATTGAGGCACAAATCAATGAAGGGATAACCATTGGTGCAAACAGAATGGTTGGTGAGATAGATCCCTTATTTGTTGAAGAACCTGCTGAGCATGTTGATGATCAGCAAACTGTGGATTCAAGTGATGAGAGGGTTACTGATCATAATGAGCCAAGTGTCAGTTCTGAGGATTCAATTCAATATCAACACTGGATTGACACTGAAAGCACTCTAACCAACACTGCAAATCTTCTGAGAAGGATTGATGATATTGGGGAATTTCAACAAGAAAATATGGATATATTCCCTGATCAAGTTATTGTGGCACTTATTGCACAAGAACCAAGGCAAGAAGTGGAGGTGCAGTTCTTTGAGGACCAAACAAAGACTCGCACACACTTGGAGCAGGAGAGAGGTACAGTTTCTTTGAGTTACAAACAAAGACTGGACAAAGGTTGGAACAAACTTTGGGTTTGGAGGAAACCCTATTTGTTGTTGAAGAGGTCTCTGTGTAGAGGAGCTGCTAGAAAGAAGACCACTTTGTAGGTAAAGATGGTCGAGAAGCTGCTTTTGATGATGAAAATTTCTTTGGACTATGACTATAGTGATGAGGAGTTCCAAATGCCTGAAGAAGAAAATGTTGATATTGAACCTCAAGCAGGCATTTGTTCCAATTTTTGAAGAACCACTCTTGATCCTATTCGGAGGAATATCAAGGACCAAACCTCGCTGGACTGGATATGAGTTTTGCGGTGGTTATCGTAGACATAGGCCACAATACAATGTAGAAGAGCCATTGATGGAGTGATGGAGGAATGGCTGGTGGGGTACCAGCACATGTCATGGAAGAGTTGAGGACAGTAATAAATGACATTGCAAATCTAAGAACTCAACTTGACAGACAAGAGCAGAGATTTGATGATCTAATCAATTTGGTGGAAAATAGAGGGAGGACTACAGAAACAGTTGCCTCCAACATTACCTCAAATCAATATGCTCTTGCAGACCTTACCCTGGAAGTGAAAGGAATCAAGCAAGGTAATACCTTTGAAAGACAAGTTTTGAAAGACCAATTTATTTCCATCCATCGAAACTTGACAAGCTTGCTTTGAAACACCTAAGCCTCTTTGAGGTCTGCTGGAACATCTCAACTCTTTGGATTGGATCCTAAGCTTCGAGAGGATCAATCTCTTGGAGCAGACTTTGCAATCAAGGATTACCGCAATTGATACAAGAACTGAGATTATGGAAGGACAAGCGAGTAATCGATTATCACACGTGAAGAGTGTTCATGGTCATCTTGTCCGGTTTGTTGATGATGTCGCTAAGGGAAGAGAGGGCCAAGCAAGCAGATAGCAAAAGAGGTTTGCCAAAATTTTTGCACTGTAAAAGATGGGAAAATGAGACAAATGTTTTCGGGGAACCCGCACTGGCGAGTTCAACTTATCGATGATCTCTCAAACAATACAAGAAAGAGTACTACAATGAAGGAAACCTTATCATGACAAGGGATTTCATGAAGGTCCGAACTCATTCTTGGGCTTAAAATTCAGGAAGCAAGAGTTAAAGCCTTGAGGGCAACTTACAGAGGTGGAAGAGGTGGTAGAGGTGAAAGGAGTTTGCCTATCACAAAAGCAAAGGACTCACTTGATGAATTCAAAGAATTATATATGAAATTTGGATTCAGAGTGAATCAAATCAATCTCATCCTACCTGAAGCATGGAACTGGTGGAAAGAAGTGAATCCCTACATTGATTTCACTTTGATTGAAAATGAATGGATGAGAGATATGACAGAAGAAATCAGAGCCTACCAAGAGCAAGTGGAGAAGGCTAGACAAGATAGAGAAAGAAGACAGTAGATCAGCATACTTAATCTGTTTTATCTTTGCTGTATCTAGACTTTAATACTTTGAACAAATGATTATAATGAGATATGACTGAAATTTGTTCTGTTTTTGTTTTAATCTTTTGCTTTCTTTGTTAGGTGAGGTAGTGGCATCATCACCAAAAAAGGGGAAATTGTTGGACTTATTTTTAAGTTTTAGTGATGAGTGCCGGACTAAGCTGTTATAGAGCAAAGGCAAAAGATGTCTAGATCAAATGTATAGGTTTATTAGAGTTTGATCTTTGTATAAGTTTGATCAGGACAAGCCTTTGTAAAGGTCGGTGACTTATTTGATGAGACTAGTCTAGTCAAGTAGGGTAGTTAGGTCGATAGACTCATGAAACCTTTGAAGACCGAAAAGTGAGGCTCAAACTCGATTAATGAAGGCTAAGGGATCAAACTTAGTAATTAAAGTCAAGGATATGGAATCGAGAATTTAGGAAGTGCGTGATGACCTAAAGCGATTACATATACCTTAATGTGTACAAGGTCTAAGTTCCTTAAGTTGGATGATGATTGGAAATTAGTTATAAGCAAAAAGGTGTAATCTAACTTCATAAATAAAAGTTAGATAAAAGATAGTTAGAAAAATATAGTTCAGTGAGATCGATAGGTATCTCAAAGCAAACTGATGAACCTACTGATATATGTACCTCGGTTAATTCAAGATTACATTGGAAGAAAACAAGGATAAGGATGACTAACTACCTCCGATTTATCAAACAAATCAATGGTAGAGATCAAGAGAACGTTGGGATGATGATTTAATTTTATCCAATGGATACAAGTCAAAGATGGACAGATCGCTGCTTTGTCAAAAGGAATCATTGATCGTGTCGGTCCTATGAATAGTGACTGAAAGCAAGTCAAATGGGACAAAATCTGGAACGGCTACTTTTGAATTTCAAATACAAGTCACAAGGACTCCTACTTATAAATAGAGGACTCCTAATTCAGATTCAAGATAGAACATTAAGAGAAAAATCCTGAGCTTCGATTTCGATCAAGAAAAACACCCTTTGAACTTCTATCGAGCTTAAGGCTACGATCAGAGAAAATCTTCAAGTGTAATCTGTATTCAAGCTACATCAAGTTTACACACTTGAAGACTGCAAGCTGCTAATCATATCATCCTGTTCAAGCCGCTGCAACTGAATCATTTAGTTGATTCAATCTTTCTTTTAAAGAATCTACTGAGGACAGTGAAGCATCTGTTGGGTGTGAAAGACTGTTGTTTGTGGTGGAGCTGGTGAAGAGGCAATCCTACCCTTCAAGGACCAGTGGAAGACTTTGGAGCAGCAATCCTACATGTTCCTGGTTTTCAGTTTGTGAAGCCATAGTGATTGGTGAAGGACAAACATCATAGGGATTTTTGTAACTGCTATCTCAAGAATCTCTTTAGTGAATTACCTCCAACATCACAGGAGAAGAGTGGGTGACAGATTACACCACCGGAACCACTATAAAATCTCGCCTACTTACTTTTCTGCATTTATATTCTGCATTTAGTTTATTATACACATCAACCTACTGAATCTAGCAACTGAACTCACACACATACACTACTGAGTATCTAATACTTAGTATCATATTTAACAACAAGTATTAAGGCTTAATTTTTGATATAATTCCATTGCACAAATTCGAGTAAACTCAACTGTCGGTGAGACTCATCGTATCAAAGAGCTTATCAAGTGTCGCAGACTCATGAGGTATCGGCAGGATCTTTGAAGTTGTTGAATTTGTTAACTCCAAAAGTTTTTAAATGTTAAGTTTATTCACCCCCCCCCCTCTCTAAACTTAACCAAAGTCTTTTCAAGGGACCAACATCAAGCTAGGAGGGTGGCAACGTGGCGACTCGTGGGCACAACCTCCTTAGCAATTAAAGAAGAAAAAAAAACATTTCTGCCGCATTAGAAAAAAAATGCCACATGTCAGCCAAGAAGGGTGGCCACGTGGCCTCTTGTGGCACACCCTCATTAGCTCTCAATAGAAATAGTAGAGAAGATATAGAGAAAAAAATTGCCACGTGTCAGGCAAGGAAGGTGGCCACGTGGCCTCTCGTGGCACACCCTCCTTAGCTCTTAAACAGTAAATATAATTAGAAGAAACTCATTTCTTCCTAATTAAACAATCCATCTATCTCCCTATTGTTTTAATCCAAATATTAAAAATTCTAAAGCCAATGAATCATTTGTTTTCCGCGTCGGTGCACTTTGTTGGCCGGATGGCTTACAGAAAATGGGCATGTGTTGGGTAGGAGATGAGATGGTTGGTGTTAAAGGGTGTAGAATGTGGTGTAATTGTTGGAGTGAATCAAAATTTGAAGGATTCAAATGGTGTATTTAAGGAGTGTTTTAGGGTGTCACCATTGTGGACACTCTTAGCAATTAATAGATAGGATTCAAGGAAAAAAAAGGACACATGTCAAGCTAGGAGGGAGACAATGTGGCGACTTGTGGGCACACCCTCCTTAGCAATTAAAGAAGAAAAAAAACATTTCTGCTGCATTACAAAAAAAAAAATTATTGTCATGTGTCAGCCAAGGAGGGTGGCCACGTGGCCTCTTGTGGCACACCCTCTTTTGCTCTTAATAGATATAGATAGATATATAAGGAAAAAAAGGACATGTGTTAAGCTAGGAGGATGGCAACGTGGCGAATTGTGGGCACACCCTCCTTAGCAATTAAAGAAGAAAAAAAATATTTCTGCTGCATTAGAAAAAAAAATGCCACGTGTCAGCCAAGGAGGGTGGCCACGTGGCCTCTTGTGGCACACCCTCCTTAGCTCTTAAACAGTAAGAAGAAACTCATCTCTTCCTAATTAAACAATCCATCTATCTCCCTGTTGTTTTAATCCAAATATTAGAAATTCTAAAGCCAATGAATCTTTTGTTTTCCGCGTCGACTCACTTTGTTGGCCGGATGGTTCACAGAAAATGGGTATATGTTGGGTAGGAGATGAGATGGTTGGTGTTAAAGGGTGTAGAGTGGAGTGTAATTGTTGGAGTGAATCATATTTTGGAGGATTGAAATGGTGTATTTAAGGAGTGTTTTAGGGTGTCACCATTGTGGACACTCTTATGGTACGTTTGTTAGGACGGAATGGAATGGAATGATTTTTCATTCCATTCCAATATTTGTGTATGATTATGAGGGAATGTAATGGAATGAAATTTTATTCCAATGGATGAAAAATATCCATTTTCATTCCTTTCAAAAATTGATGGAATGCGATGGAATAAAATTAAAATCGACAAAACACGTGGGTGATGGGGTAAGAGTGGGTGGGTGGTAGAGTAGGTTAGGGTAAGGTGGTAAGTTAGGGTAGGGTAAGGTGGTAGGTAAGATATGGTAGGGTAATGTGGTAGGTAAGATAGGGTAGGGTGTGGTGATGGGTAAATAGGTAGAGTAGGGGCGGGTAGGGTAAGGTGTGGTAGGGTAGGTTGTGGGTTGGTGATGGTGGAGTAGAGTAGGTGGTGGGGTAAGGTAGGTAGGATGCATAGGGTAGGATAGGGTGATGGTGGAGTAGGTAGGGTGGGTGGGTAAGGTAGGGTAGGATGGGTAGGGTAGGGTAGGTGGGTAGTGGTAGGGTAGGTAGGGTGGAGTGGTAGGTAATGTAGGATGAGTAGAGAGCTAGGGTGCAGTGGGGTGGGTGTGAAGTAGGACTACCCACCCCACCACTTCCACTATATCCTACATTTTATTCTATTCTTTCACATCTCAAACGCAGAAATGGAATGAATTTATTTCATTCCATTCCATTCAATTCTTATTACTTTATTCCATTTCATTCCATTTCTGCGTAACAAAAATGTCATTTGCAATTAATAGATAGGATTCAAGAGAAAAAAAAGGACACATGTCAAGCTAAGAGGGTGGCAACGTGGCGACTTGTGGGCACTCTCTTTAGCAATTAAAGAAGAAAAAAAAACCATTTCTTCTGCATCAGAAAAAATAATTTCTTTGCGTGTGTCGGTAAGAATAATGTAGTCACGTGGCTTCTTGTGGCAACACCTTCCGTAGCTCTTAATAGATACACAAAGACAAAGAAGAAGAAGTGATAAGATGTATGGAAGTATAATAGCTTCCCCTAGTATTATATATAGATTTCATTTATCTCGCTTCATCCTCTTTCCCTCCCCCTAATTTCTTTGTTTGTCTCACTTCAAAGTGCATATTATATTGTTCGACATTTAGGCAATATCCATTGCTCCGGAAGGTAAAAATTCAGACCTTGCATAAAAAAGAAAAAGGAAAAAAGAAAAAAGAAAAAGGTAATATGTTCCATTTAAGATCAAGATTTTTGTCAATAGGGTTATGATGATTGCGGGTAATAGTGAAATCAGATTTTATATGTCGCCATGTTTGAATCTATTCTTTATTGCAGATAAAATTTCTAATAATTTTATAGAAATTTCCGTTAGAATATATCCGTTGTAGTAAAAAAAAAATTTGAAGGGTAACGTTGTAGTAAATTTTGAATTTCGAATGTTGGTTGAAAAATTTCTAATATCTTTATAGAAGTATCCGTTGTAGTAAATTTTGAATTTTAAATGTTAAGTTGTAAAAGTTGTTTTGTTTAAGTTGTCAACGGGTAAAAAGGAAATGTGTAAATAAAATAGCGATGCAAATAGAGATGCTGGTATTCTATTTTTTTCTTAATTTTTGTTTTTTGTAATACATAGTACTTTTAGGAACAAGAATAAGGGATTGATAGTACTAATTAAAATTAGACATAGGCTGTCCAAAAAAAAAAAAAAAAAAATAGATATGCTGGACTAAAAAGAGCATCGCCATTACCAAGACGGGAAATACTTGCATGAGGAGTGATTTTGAGATGAAGAATGTGTGAACGATCGTAACCACATAGTTTAAATCTGAGAATAAAACTATGCTATTCTAAATGTCATGTGCAGTGTCTCCAATCTCGTACACACGCATAAAAAAAATAAAAATTATATATATAGTACTACTAACTTCGGGAAAAAAGAATTCACTTGAAAGTTGTATGCAGCAATAAATAAAACTTTGAAAACCCAAAAGTCATTGTTTTTCATACTAATGTAAAAGGTTAGAAAAAAGAGAGGCATGGAATAGGAGAGACAAATAGAACGCACCCACCAAAAACAATGGAAAAAAAAGAAAGTTGAAAATGCCTTTTCACTGAGAGCCTTCCCCCATATTTCTCTTTTGTACACAAATCTTCTATCTCCAACAACTTTTTTCTCTCATAATAAACCAAACCCATCATTTTTATTTTTTATTTTTTTGATTTTCCAGAACAAAAAAAAAAAAAAAAAAAATTAAGAAAGTCGGCCCATTTTCTAGTTTCTGAATCACAAATTACTTGGATTTTTAGTTAATTTCTCCAATTTTTGAAGATGGAGGCAAGGCTTCTTGAGGTGGAAGTACTGTTTCTTATGCTGATGTTGTTGTTTTTAGCTGATTCTATTTGCTGCATTTCCGGAGGAAGGAACAGGAAGGTTGTGATGCGAAAAGACAAGATTGCCCTTTTGGAGGGAGATTTGCAAGCATCATCGGACCGTCACTTTGTAAATCCAACGGAGAATACTACAATGTTCTTGTTGTTGTTGTAGGTCTAAAAGGTCTTTTGTCTTCCCTTTCACTTTCTCTCTATCTCTTCTTTTCTCTCTTTTGTGTGGTAAAAGGCAGACAGGATGGAGCCAGGCATAATATTTAGATTATTATATATTATTTAGTAGTAGAACGTTATTTAATTTTTATAATTTTATATCTAGAACCCTTGTTTATTTTTCCTTGTTTAAGAAATGGAGTAAGAAATTTTCATTTATTTCTGTTACCTTTTTTTCTTTGTGGTGTGTGGGTTCTTTTTTTCTTTTATTTTTTCGTTGGAATAATTGATATTCATGATGTATTTGTGCTATTCACCAATTTTCCATATATAATTCAAAATATATAAAGCATAAATGCCCTTTTGTTATGATGTTTTTTATTTATCATGTTGATAATGACTTTTTTTAGTATTTTTAATTTTGGAGAAATCTCTTGAGGCCTTTATTTTCCAGATTTTTGGACTTGCCATATATGGCATGTAGGAGGTTGTCTAATATTTGAATGTACCCTGTCATCCCTTTGTCGAATTGTTGTGCCTTCCAGCCACCCCTCACCCTCCCTCCCCCCCCACCCACCCACCCCACCCCCAACCCCAAAGTCTTCATCTTTGTGTGATTGTGCTGAAAATAAAATTATTGCTTGAAAGTGTATTTATTTTAGTTGCTGTGTGCAACACAGCTGGGGTGTTGCGTAATTTTTTATTTAAAGTAAGTTTTTTTTCTCACGCATTATAAAATAAAAAAAAAAATGTAAAATGTAGAATTTTTTTTTTAAACGGAATCCACAAACCCGGTTAAAATACCGTTTGTCTGCCCGTGTCCACGGATAGCATAGCATAAAGAGGTGAACGCCGTCTTCAGAAAAAATTGTTGTCTTTCATAATAGAATCTGACAAGTGAGATCTCGGGTGAGTGTTTACATAAACCGGGATTACAAAAACATGACTTGAGAATAATTAGTATATATATAGTTATGATAATTTCTGTTTTTGTGTTGATTGCATATTGATTTTTTAAATATATCATCAGTCCTAACTTGTTCATAGGTGTAAATATATTATTAATAATAGTAATACTAGTGTGTATGCTGTAATGCTGTAGCTATAAAAACAACATTTATGGTAATTAATTTACCTCTCTTTTTCACCAAAGCTGTGTTGCTTTCCAAAAACTCTTTGTAGCATGAGTTGTCAATCTGGCTTTTTTTCTTTTTCTTTTTCTTTTTTCTTGGTGTTGTAGACAAAATTTGTCAATGCACAATGGTTCGAACCCAAGACCTCCGGGTTCTGAGACGTGATTAGTATCTAGTACTAGTAGTAGTAGTAATTTTTATCTCACTACAATCCACTGATAATATATCTGTTTGGTAACAAGGTTTTCAGATTCTGAGTAATTACAGACGGTTTTTATTAACGCAATTATCAGATAACTTTCGCGCCGCACAAACAAACAAAACAATTTTGTGCTTTTTTTTCACGCGTGATGAATCCGGCGATTCGTTTTAATAAAAAGAAATTCACGATCGTAATTTTCTCTCCTCCTGTCTAATGCGTAACACACTTCAGAAAGCAATTCAGGCCGAAATAGAAAATGGCTCTGTAATTTCATTTTTTATTTTGTGAAAATCGTCTGTCATGCCATTAAAGCCATCACTGTTTCCATATCTCCATTTAGTACTTATGTGCAAATATCTTTGTTTTAAGTCATTCAAGTTGGACCTGAAAAGAGAATTCCTCATAATATGTATTCACCTCTTTTAAGAGAAACAACTTGCTGATTATTTAATATATATATATATATATATATATATATATATATATATATATATTTATTTATTTATTTATTTATTTATTTTTTTTGAGAGGAATATGATGAATTTTACCCCAATACGATATTTCACAAATAAGAAGAAAAAAAAAATGTTTGAATTTTTTTAACCATAGGTGTGGTAAACTATTGCTATTTGATGGAAATGTTACTTCTTCTGAAGGGTAGTACGTCTATATCATGAAGAGCCTTGATTTTTACATTAAGTTGAAGTGCATGCATCTTAATATATATATTACAGTAACGAAAGATACACACCCTTTTTCCATCCTAAATGGGACTCAAACCCTGTCACAGTAGGGGGTGCATTGGATTCGGTTTTAGGTTTTTTTTTACCACTTTTAAAACCAAACTATTTTTTACGGTTTTCAAATTCACAAACCAAACCGAACCATAACTAGGTAAAATCATTTCATTCGATCCGGTTTGGATCAGATTGGTTCCGTTTTTTCCCGGTTTTTTGTCTTCTCTATTCTTTCCATATATATATATATATATATATATATATATATATATATATATATATATGTGTGTGTGTGTGTGTGTATGTAAGTACACACACATTACATTGTCATACTTTTCAATTAAATTTGATCATATAAAGTCATGTAAACTATTTTGTTTCATATCATTATATGCTCTATTAATTTGGGGCCAAACCTACTTGTGTGAGGTAGATGATTAAAGTATAATAGATAATACTCTGAGATATTACTTATTTACAGGTAGTGATAATTAAGGTGTATTTTATTCGCACCACATCTAATCTACTCGTGCACCACTCTACATGTGCGCAACAGTAGAACCGACTTTGTGTGGTGCATTGTGAGAACCAACTTTGATTAAAGGTTCCCATAATCAGTAGTGATATACATAGACATACACACACATATATATATACACACACATGTAAATATTAAAACACACGGACACACACACATATACGTAATACATATACATATATATCCGGTTTGGTCCGGTTTTTATTTTAAAAAATCAAAATCAAATTGTTTTTCACGGTTTCGTTTTTTACAATGCAAAAACCAACCAAAAAATCATGGTTTACTTTTTTCTGGTTTGGACCGGTTTGGTTCAACCGGTTGGTTTGATTTCCGGTTATTTTGTTCACCCCTACTGGTCACTGTTGGGTTATAACCTGTTGTTAACTACTAGGTCGACATCGGGAAATACTTGTGTAATGTCTCCATACACCGTGTGGTTCAATATAAACTACACAGTTTCATTCTGTATTTAAACTGTGTGGTTCTGATAATTTCATCTGTCACTTCACTTCAAAATTCCCTCTCCACATAAGTATTTCTCGTCGATATCTTGTTGGTATGCATCTTAATTGACAAGGGCAAAAATGTATATATGTCATTAAACCTGTCCTAGTACAGTAAATGACAAGTATTTAAAGATTCTGAATAACTGTTTTAGCTGCAAACTGCAGACTCACCGTACCAATATGGATGTGAAAATAAAAACAGTCCTTTATTGGAGGTTAGGAGGCAGGCACACTCAGAAATCATAATTGTGTTTGCACTAAACATACAGACCAAGTAAATGTCGGTCAATAGTTGTCAAATTTTTGTACTGTGAATGTCAGCTTTTTTACTTGTATATTATTATGTCACTATATATTTATTAACTAGAAAAACATTGACTCAATAATCATTTATAATAGAAAATCGACCAAGTATTTACCAATATGTACAGGCATCTAAACAAAAAGAAAAAGAAAAAGAAAAAGAACAGCCTCATTTATTCCCAGTGAAAAGTAAATGAGGACAGGTTGTCCCTTCGGAGACATCTGATAAAATTGGAACGAAAAAGTAAAAGAACCGTATGCAGCCTAAAACATAACAATAAATTTAAAAACGACCGAATTTTGTAACCAAACGATTCTCGATTTCCACCCTCTTCTTCATGAGTAAAGTATACCTGGAAACAAGATCAGGGTCTCCAGCATTCACAGCAAGCCTACAGTTTAAAGATGACTTGTCTAACTTATCGGCGTACATGTTCCATATCGGAATAAAACTTTCATTCTTGTTGCACAACCAACCGTGTGCCGCCCTCAATGCAGCTCCCAATGAAGCCGAGTCTGCACAGAAAACGGGTAAGCACATGATATGATGTTGTCCGGCTCAAAGTCTAGGACGTTTCATAATGCATGGTCTCATAGTCGACTACCAGATAAAATAAGTGTCGGGCAATAAGGCACGACATAGGCAAATTCAAAGTTGACATTAGTGTTGGCTAGTTGATCCCACTAAAACAAATTTTCGGAGCAAAAATGTAGTTTTAGCTTCCGGTGACCCCAATGAAACAAATTTCTGAATCCACCCCTACTGCCCAGACTCGGGTTTCAGGACGTGATTTACGATTAAAAGAATAAATGTTCAAAAGACCAGGATTTGAAGCAATTCCCATTCCGAGAGTGCAAATGGAGTTATAATATAAGCAAATAAATACCTGGCCTTTGAACGGTATACACGTCACAACCGAAAATAGAAGCTATGGAGCTCAGAATGGCATCATTCGCTGATGCTCCACCGGTAGCAATGATTCTCTTTGGAGGAGAAGGCATTCCGAATCTCTCAGCATGAGCTCGCATTGAGAGTAACTGCCCCTCAATTATTCCTCGAACCTGAATATTATCAATTTTATTTTTGTTTTTTCAAGAAGAAAAGATCGAAAAACTGCTGCAATATGTGCTTATAAAACGATTTGTCGTTCAATTTTCATATAAAAACCGACCTCAGATGCAGAATCAAATCCTGAAACCTCGACTTCCTTTACGCCGTCAAGTGAATCGCCCTTGAAACCCTCAAGAACATAGCGATGGAAGCCAACTGAATACAAAACACGTTCATTCAATGTTAATAATATTATCTGTTGAAAGATGACTGTATTATATTGTTTATTGTCTTAATCTATGGCTAATTAGTACTAGATTATCTTCTTTTTGGCCTTAGTTCTCTTGCTTTTTCTTCTAGATAAAACTAATGAACAGTAAACTGCTTTTACTGTTCATAAGCCGTTGGGTTTATTTTTATAGCTGTTGGGACCTTTCCTATATATTGCAATCTTCTCTTATCTACCCGATAAGCTTTTTAATCAATAAGAAAGAGTTTCCCATCTTCTTTTCTCCATCTATCTCTATTTCTACATGGTATCAGAGACCGCTCTTACAAAAACTCTTTATTTTTTTTTTTTCAAAATGACTACTGAGCATTCTTCAGAGGTTAACTCAAGGGAAGAAGCCCCAAATACTTCTTCCTGGACCACTGAACCCTCTATAATGTCATTTTCCACTCATATAAGTCTTTGCATAAACTCAATGGTGATAACTATCTCCAGTGGTCTAGATCCATCAAACTTCTCATCACTAGGAAGGACAAGGAAGAATTCCTTACTCGAGAAAGCAGAGCACCAGAAAAAGGTCAACCCAACTACAAGAAGTGGAGGGTTGACAACAGCCAAGTTATGGCAATTCTTCTAGGCTCTATGACCTCTGATACTGCTGAGAACTTCATTCTTATGGACATTGCTGAGGAGATATGGAATGGAGCTGCTGAGTTATATTCAAAAAGTGAAAACATTTCTGCAGCTTATGAGATTGAAGCTAAGGTACAAGCTATGAATCAAGGTGATCTCAGTGTCACCTTGTTCTACAACATGCTGTGACAGCTTGGAAAATATTTCCTGGCAGTCTGCTGTTGATGCAAAGACTTATATGTCTTTGAAAAATCAAAGAGGAATCTTCAAGTTCCTGATGGGACTTAACTTTGATGATGTGAGGGGAAGAATATTAAGTAAAAAACCCCTCCCCTCTATCAAAGAGGTCTTTGCTGAAGTTAAACATAAAGAGAGTAGGAGGAAACTCATGCCGAGTAGTAATACTCCTCCTACATCTCTCGGAAAATAAAGGCTCTTTTACTAAGAGTACATCACAATCTCAGTCCAATCAAAATCAGAAACAAAAGAACACAAGGCCTGCCTGTGATCATTGTAAAAAGATTGGCCATACAAGGGAGACTTGCTGGAAACTCCATGGCAAGCCTCCTAATTGGAAACCTAAGAATTATGAAAATTCTGCCAAACTTGCTACCATTGAAGAACATAAGTTTGACAATGAGTTTAGTACAGAGCAAATTGAGGCACTGAAAAGGCTTCTATCTGCTCAAACTCTTCGCACTACATTGCCTCAAGCGGATCGCAACAATGGCTAATGCAGGTGTGTGCTTTAATGCCTATACCAAGAATCATGTGGTTAGAAATATATGGCTTGTTGATTCAGGGCCTCACGGTCATACGATCGAAACCCCGAACTCTTTATCAAAATCACCAAGTGTGAATCTCACACACTCGTAAAGATTGTCGATGGGACTTCTTCCCAAGTCTCTCGGCACGAGGGGATGTTGCCATTAAGTGAACAAATAACACTAAAGAATGTCCTTTATGTTCCTAACTTGCAATGTAATCTATTGTATGCTAGTAAACTAGTAAAGGACTCAAAAAATGTCTCGCTTTTGTTTCACTCTAATGGTCGTAAGTTTTAGGATTTATACTCAAGAGAGGAGATTGGCAAAGTATAAAGCTTATTCTCAGGCTATTTGTTTTCAAGACTCACTTCATCGACAAGTTTTTTGAGGATATTCCTGAGGCCTAGCTAGTTTTAACACTTCTGTTCCATTTGTAATCAGATTATGTTACTACATTATAGGCTTGGTCATCCTAATTTTGCTTATATGAAAAATCTGTATCCTGATCTTTTTAATGGAAAGAAAATTTCTGATCTTCATTGTGAAGTATGTCAACTTCCTAAGCATACCAGATCTGTCTTTCCTTGTGGAGGTTATACTCCTTCTAAACCTTTTTCCATGATACATAGTGACATCTGGGGTCCTTCTAAGAAGGCTACAACATCTGGAAAGAGATGGTTTGTAAGCTTCATAGATGACCACAGCAGAGTCATTTGGTTGTTTCTCTTAAAAGAGAAGTCTGAAGTGGGTGGAATCTTCAAGGAATTTTGTGCCATTATAAGAAATCAGTTTGAAACTAATGTTCAAAACATCAAAACCGATAATGGTACGGAATACTTTGAAAAATCTCTCACTAAGTTCTTCTCGAACAAGTGGATAGTTCACCTCGGCCTCGTGTGGATACACTTCAACAAAATGGGGTGGCGAGAAAGAAAAACAGACATCTTTTAGATGTGGCAAGGAGTATAATGTTCACCATGCATGTACCAAAGTATTTATAGGGTGATGCCATTTTGACAAAGAACTCACTTGATCAATAGTGATGCCTTCAAGTGGTCTTAAAGTTCAAAACTCCTATTGGAGTACTTAAAGAACACTACCCCAAGTCACAACTCCTTGGTAGTCTTCCCATGAAAGTTTTTGGAAGTACTTGTTTTGTGCATATTCATGCCCAACACAGGGGAAAACTTGATCCCAGATTTGTGAAATGTGTTTTGTGGGTTACTCCCCCACTAAAAAGGGATACAAATGCTACTGCCCTACTACTAAGAAAGTGTACACAACTATGGATGTTACTTTCTCTGAAAATATGCCCTATTACAGTGCCTCAACTCAGGGGGAGGGATTTGATGAATACCACACCTCATGGAACATAGTTGTTCCTAGAGATGTTGACAGTCATACACCTATTCCTGAAAATCATGGTAACCCCAATCCAACCCGAAACCAAATAGGGCCGGGCCTGGTTTGGGAGGTTTACAACCTTTATGGAAAAGAATGGCTTTAACCAATGCCACTCAGATCACACTTTGTTTACAAAGTTTAGGTCAGGGAAAACTACTGTGTTAGTAGTTTATGTTGATGACATCATTCTAACAGGAAATGATGATACTCAAATCAAAAATATTAAAGATATGTTGGTTTCTGAGTTTGAAATAAAGAACTTAGGAAATCTAAAGTATTTCCTTGGAATGGAGATTGCCAGAAGCTCTGAAGGCATATCCATATCCCAAAGAAAATACACTTTAGATCTTCTAAAAGAAAGCCCAGTATGCTAGGGTGTAAGCTCTTTGACACACCAGATTGAACCAAGTTTAAAACTCTGGGAATGAGTTCAACAAATCCCTTGTGTAGAAAAAGGAGATATCAAAGGTTGGTAGGAGACTCATATACCTCTCACATACAAGACCTGACATCTGTTCTGCTGTAGGTTTGGTAAGCCAATTCATGCATCAACCTACGGAGAGACATATGCAAGTGGCTGAAAGAATCTTGAGGTTCCTAAAGAAAAATCATGGTCAAGGCCTTCTATTCAAGAAGGATATATCAAGAGGAGTGAAAATCTACACTGATGCAGATTATGCAGAGGATCAGACAAATGGAAGATCAACCACTGGATACTGCACTTATGTATGAGGCAATCTTGCTACTTGGAGGAGCAAAAAGCAGCATGTTGTATCAAGAAGCAGTGCAGAATCTGAGCTCAGAGCCCTTGCTCTTGGGGTTTGTGAAGGAATCTGGGTGAAAAGAGTCCTTAATGAACTAGGGTTCAAGGATCCTGATCCTATCCAAATTCTATGTGACAATACCTCTGCCCTAAGTATTGCAGAGAATCCTACTCATCATGATAAAACAAAACATGTTGAAGTAGATAGACACTTTCTAAGGGAAAAGGTGGATAATGGGGACATAACTCTCATCCATGTGAAGTCTCAGGATCAAGTTGCTGATGTACTCACAAAGGCTGTATCTACAAAGATTTTTGTCCATCTTCACTCCAAGTTTGGCTGCATCAACATCTACAACCAAACTTGAGGGGGAGTGTTGAAAGATGACTGTATTATATTGTTTATTGTCTTAATCTATGGCTAATTAGTACTAGATTATCTTCTTTTTGGCCTTAGTTCTCTTGCTTTTTCTTCTAGATAAAAATAATGAACAGTAAACTGCTTTTACTGTTCATTAGCCGTTGGGTTTCTTTTTATAGCCGTTGGGGGCCTTTCCTATATATTGTAATCTTCTCTTATTTACCCGATAAGCTTTTTAATCAATAAGAAAGAGTTTCCCATCTTCTTTTCTCCATCTATCTCTATTTCTACATTATCATAATAGAGGAAATGTCAATAGCCGACACTATGATTACGATGCAAGAAGGCTACGTGCTCAATGTCACAACCACATCAACAAGCAAGGGCTACAATCATCAACAACTTAGATAATAGATATGGTTGAGAGGGTGTGCATGTAGTTGCACAACTCCAGAGACACAACTTTGACACAACCATCTTCTAGAGCTGTTTGTATGTTGATCAAAGGTAGTAGATAATACATGTTTCAAAAGTTGTCTATAGAATTTTGAATGTATAATTTTCCAAATTTGATGGATATGGACGATTGGAAGATAACCTCACCAGGAAGAGGAGGAAGAATTTCATGCTCCTTGTAATAAAACCCTAGCTTTCCACCTGTTACAAGAGTGGTTTAAGCACAATGCAGGAGAAGGAAAAAAATACACACACACACACATGTATGTGTAAGATTGTAAAAGAGTTTAACCATTTAGAGGTGGAGATTGCTGCAGAAGTTTATTGAAAACTTCCCATGACTTTTCTGCACAGCTATTACGGACATCTGTTCATGTTAAAATAAAATAAAAATTAATTAAGGTTTTGAATTCAAAAACTTGGTTTAGTGAACATGTAACAGAATAATTATAATACCTTCATGAGGCAAAGATCCATTCTTGTAACACAACATCACCATAAAGCCGCTTGTATCAACCGGATTAGGAAAACATGCCCTTCTACGCTTGGATTATGCTCAGTGGTGATGCCGAAAACCTAGTGACAACATGGATAATGTAGGAATACAAAATTACAGTGATACCCCTTCTTGGAAATATAACTGATTGCGAAAGCAAACCAATCACCAGTTAATTTGAGAATACTCTTACAGTGTCACTGGTGCCCATACTGATAGCAAGATCCCCAGGAGTATTCAGTGTCAAACCTACAGGTGTTACATCATATATTGATCAGTAATTTGTTGGGTGTTCCTCGAGCACCGACTCAGCAATTACACAAGAGGTGGAACGTGACATCAGCAGGATGTGATTGTGAGCACCAACAAAGCATTGTGTATAGTGATTGTGAAGGTAACGGAATTGAACCAACAAATTAAGAACGTACTTTTATAATGATCCATAATGATTGTAAAACGGAGCAGAATTTGCAGGGCAATTGATGATTACCCCAATGGAGCTTACCTGCTAGGCTATTAGGATTATCTCCAGACCATTCAATGACCAAACATTTTTCGTTGAAATGGAACCTGCAGTGTTTTTAGGGGAGTTGTTAAGATCTCATATACTACAATGCTTCAGATGTTTATATCCGTCTAGTTTGTCTACTTTCACTACAAAAGTCTAGACTCCATGTCAATTCAACATATTTGGATCCAACCAAGGAAAAAAAGTAGTTCATGGCTAAATTTAGGTCAGAATAAAATTCCAGATATCTAAAGGAAGGGCTCGAATTCATATATTTTCCAGTTCATTTCTTGTAACAATTAGGAAATGCCAACATTATTATTACAGGTTCAAGCGAACTCTTAGATTCTGTGCTGGAAAATGGACTCATTGTGCAAAGTTACAGCTAGATTATACAGAGAAAGTGGAATGATTGATTCCAGATATACACGAACAAACCTATCCACAAAGTAGGAGGAAATCAAACCAGCAGGAGCATGTGCCGGAGCTAGTTTCCCCAATTTCGTCTCTAAATCAGGTGCTGTTGCCTACAATCCACGCAAAAACTTAATTCAAGTGACAAGTTTATACAAAGGAGAATATGCAAATCCTAAACAGAAATAAATATGAATATGAAATTGCAAGTGACAAACCTCCAACACTGTTTTAGACCAAGCTCTCTGTTTAATGTCCATTAGGTTCATTCCTGCCCCATCAGTTTGGTCAATAGAAGCATAACTCCCGATAAGAACTGAAGCCATGAAGGAGCTAACAAGGAGATTCTTTCTGTTTTATGGTAAACCTCTGGCTGCGTCTCAAATATCCCATGGATTTGAGGTCCGGTAAATCTCTCGTGCGCTCTAGAACCAGTAAGTTTGGACAACTCCATCACGCCACCAACAGCCTTCTCGATTGCCTTGCACTGCTCAGTGGTACTGCTATCCATCCATATAGGTGACTCCTTGATTGAAAAGGCATCACCAAATTGATCCACCAATGGTTTCTTCGGTCCAACGAAGACAAAATCGTTGAACTCCCATTCTTCCAATACACACTACCATGTTGCTGCCCACTACCAGAAATAGCAACTATTTTCCCAAAATCCAAATTAGAGTCCTTGAGCTTTTGAAGCACCAGGTCTAGTGCTTCTAACCACATTAAAGTAGGTGAAACGATTCTCCCGTTAATCAATGGATCCCTATAGACACCATCCTTGGTATTGTAATGGGATAAGTCATGGTCGAAATTAACAATCTCTGTGGAGACAATGTTGAAATTGGCATCCAACACAGTTGCTTTTAAAGACCTGTTAAACCATATGGTTCACTTTTGTCAGAAAATAATCTCATTCAATTATGAATCAAAATGGATGAGAAAAAGAATGTAAAATGATACAAACTGTTCAAAGAAGGGCATGATCATCCTGATGTTTTGATTAGGCATTTTCCAATAAAAATTCAAATGGGCATCTAAAGCTGTTGATTTTACTTTTACATACCAATTACACCGCCAAAGTTCCCGACTTTATCATTTGGAAATCACATCCAGAGAATTCTTTGCTGTTTTTCGGATCAAAATAGTTTATACAAAATATTTGAACTTTATATGAAGGGATTCACCATGGAAAAACAATCAGCTAATAGGCAAATGAAGACAAGAAAAAACTTCAACGAATCAAAAGGAAGGATGCGCTTACTGAGTAGAACTATCAAACCCAAGAAAAAGCGAGCCATCAGGGAAAGAATAATCCGCCATTGAAGCAATTCACTAAACAGTCGATACAACTGAAATTACGAAAATGAAGGAATCACTGAAATTTTTTGTCAATGAATCACTGTAATTTGTGGAAGGAAAGATTATTAATCACTATAATAAACGGGAAAGTTGTTACAAATGGATATACTGGTTTTAAAGGTAAGATTTGGATAAATCTTGACATCATTATATTTATCCATTCCAATCTCTTTGCAGTTTCTGTTGTGTTTATACTCCGTATTTTTTTGATTGAGGTTATGTTTATTGATGATGAAGCACAGTATGCGTGGAATTTTGATCATTTTAGAGACAGTTTGGAGTAAATTTTACACCAATCGTTAATTTGGTGTAATTTTTACATTAAATTCTGACACAAAAATATGGATCTCCGTTCGCGACATCGAAGGCGACTTCTTCCTTTATTTGACGCCACATTTGTTTTGCAGCGAACGAGTTGAGGGAGGCATTTGCTTCAGACGCCAATGGTATGCCCATTTGGACCGGCCACCCTTCCGGAAAATTTTAGTGAGTTCGGCCTACCATGCAGCCTATAAATCTCCGCACTGTTGACTAATAATAATGATGTTAAGTTTTGTGACTTGATCTCTAAACGCGAACTAACTCAAAGTTCAAATCGAGTTTTGGGAAAAGTCGGTAAAACTGAAGTTTTGTGGAAATCGAGTTTTTGTGAAAATCGAGTTTTGGTGAAACTAAGTTTTCTTTGAGTTCTACATCCGAGCCATTGATTACAAGTGAGTTTCAAAAAGTGATTTTTCCGGGAAAGTCGGTTTGAATGAAGCTTTTCGTCTGGTGAATAACTTTTGAGTACGTGGTCCACATCCTGGGTATTTATGTCAATTCCGACAAAGATCTTTCATGTTAGGTTTGGGATTTTTGCCTATAAATACCAAAGTCAGAATCAACGCAAAGTGTGTCTTTTCAAAGTTTTATTCACACACTTGTGAAAACCTTGTAATTCCGCACATAATAAAATATCTCATTTTCATTCAGCGGAGTAGTCGCACAACGCCGAAACCACGTTAAATCACCGTGTTCTCTTTGTTTTTCGTGTTTTATCAATTTCCGCCATTTTTACCGTTAGATTGCATCTGCTTTATCTTTCTTCAATGCAAATTTCTCATCCTGTTTCAACAAACCGTATCGAGCGGCATGTGTTCAAGATTCGTAGAGATTTTTGCAGCCGAACGGAGTTGATCTTCACCAAGACCGTGACCGGTGCTAGGATTTTTATTTTATTTTATCAAAGGTCCGTTCTTTAGCAAGAAAGATGTCAGCAGTTAACGTAAAGATTGATAAATTTACAGGGAGGAACAGTTTCAGTCTATGGCAAATCAAGATGCGGGCCTTGTTAAAACAACAAGGATTGTGGACTCCTTTATTTGGTAAAGGATGATGCCAAAGCAGATTAGACACGCTTGGCCCTGGAGAGAAAACACATTCCACCATCATGTTGTTCTTATCTCGATGATGTTATCACGAGTTGCTTTGAGAAGACACCGCCGCTTAGTTATGGTCAAAGCTTGAAACATCAGATATGACTAAGTCATTGACCAACAAGTTGTCAAGCAAAGCAGAGAGGTCATTTAGCCTAAGGATGCATGAGGGGCTCACCGTGAGATCATCTTGATCGATTGAACACAATATTACTTGATCTCGTGGAATATTGATGTGAAGATTGAGGATGAAGATGCACCGATTTTGTTGGTATCTCTACCAGCCTTCTTATGAGAACTTTGTGCAATCCTTCATAGTTGGGAAGGATACGCTTGCATTGGAAGATGTAAGGCCGCCTTTACATGCCAGGGAGCCGAGACATAAGGAAGTTCAGCGGCATAACAGCCGTTGGACTAGTGAGTCGCAGATAGTGGTGAAAAGTGGCATGGGCAAAGCAGATTTGGGAAGAAGAAGAAATCCAAGAAGACAGGCGTCAAAGGTCCTAAATCCACGAGATGTTTGCAATTATCTGTAAGGAGCAGGACATTGGAAGTCCAACTCGCCCAAAGAAAAGATACTGGCAGGAGAACAAGCTGAATAATGGCCAGATGAAACTGAGTTTGATTCAGAGGAGGACATGGTTCTAGTAGCTGGAGAATCATCACATCATGCTGATGTGTGGATTCTGGACTCTGGAGCATCTTATCATATTTGTCCACACAGAGAGTGGTTCTCAAGTTATCAACAGATAGATGGTGGTCATATAGCTATGGCAAACAACAAGGTCTGCAAGATAGTTGGGATTGGCTCAGTTCAGTTGAGGACAAAGGATGGTAAATTTCAGATGTTGAGTGAAGTTAGACATGTTCCACAGATGACCAAGAACTTGGTATCTCTCGCCTTTAGATCGCAAGGGATTCATTTTATGGTGAAGGTGGAAAATCGAGTGTCTACAAAACTCGCAGACGCTTCTCGGAGTCAAAAAGGAACCTTGTATATTTTGCAAGGATCGGCCAGTCTGGTCTCATTGTTGTAGCATCTCGCCGAATTCATCACCACGCTTGAAAAATCGTGGGCACATGAGACCGGGTCACATGGGTGAAAGGGATGCAGATTCTCTCAAAAGATCTTCTTGGGGATGTAAGGTCAGAACTGGACTTTTGTGAACATTGTGTGTTTGGGAAGCTTCACAGGGCAAGTTCTCAAAAGGGATACACAAAGACAAAGTCATCACTTGATTACATTCATTCGATTGTTGGGGACCATCAAAGGTGGAGTCATTGGGTGGTCACAGATATTTTGTGTCATTCATAGATGACTATTCAAGAAAGACTTGGGTGGTGATGATGAAATACAAAAGTGAGGCATTCAAGAGCTTCATTCAATGGAAGGTTCTAGTTGAAAATCACTGGGGAAGAAGATCAAGAGGCTTCAGATAGATAATGGTCCTGGAATTCTACTGGAATGAGTTTGATGAGTTGTGCAGAATCGAGGGTATTGCCTGACATCATACTGACCGGGAATACTCCTCGGCAAAATGGTGTAATTGAAAGAATGAATCAAACTCTTCCGGAGAGAGCAAGATGCATGCTCTCATGCTAGTTTGTCAAGAAGATTTTGGGCGGTCGTAAGCACGGCTTGTTACTTAATCAATGAAGTCCTCACACAGGATCTGGCCAAGACACCAGTTGAAATGTGGTCAGAAAGCCTCGCCGATTACTCACTAAGTGGTATTTGGAAGCACGATTTACTATCATGTCGTTGAAGGGAAACCGGAACCAAGCGGCCAAGAAAGGAGTGTTTGTGGGGTATGGTGATGGAGTTAAGGGTTATAAAATTTGGTCATCACTGTAAAACAGAGTTATTCTCAAGCAGAGATACAATTTTTGATGAAAATTCTATGCTCGGCCTATCATCGGTGGGAGGATAACTAAAATCAAGCCGATCAATAAACCGAAAACCGATAGTAAGGTGGAGCTCAGTGGAGTGGTGAGATGCAACACTCAATTGAACAAAGTCGATTTTCATCTCGATCCGTTATCGAACGAATCGAATCCAAGCCAATCACCGAACAGGATCACCGAGCGCCAAACCGATATTGGTCAAGAAAGTATACCAAGCCAACAGAGCTAGAAGATCCAATGTTGGGATACCTCCCATAATGTATGGGTTTGAAGATTTGGTCGATATGCATTTCAAGTTGCGTAAGAGGTGGATGGTTTTGAACCTTCTACTTATAGGAAGCAATGACATGCCTGAAGTCATCTCAATGGCTTGTCGCCATGGGAGATGAAATGGAGTCATTAATCAAGAATCGACTTGGGATCTTGTTAAACATCCAAATTGATAGGAGAGTTGTTACATGCAAATGGATATTCAAGAAAAAGGAAGGAATGACCGAGGCGAATGAGTCAAGTATAAGGCACGCTTTGGTTGCTGTAGGTTCACCAAAAGAAGGGTGGACTTTGATGAGATATTCTCACCAGTGAGTCGACATACTTCAATCAGAGTGTTACTAGCAATGGTGGCACAAAGAAGATCTTGAACTTGAGCGCTTAGATGTGAAGACGGCTTTTCTACATGGTGAGGTAGACAAAGACATATACATGACTCACCTGTAGGATTTCAAGTTCCTGTGTGTTTGTAAGTCGAAAAAAGTCCTTATAATGGATTGAAGCAGGATCCTGACAAAGTGGTATAAAAGGTTTGACAGCTATACATGATCGGTTGGGTTATAGCAGTAAGTCCTTATGATTGTTGTGTCTACAATAGTCAGTTGGAAGATGGATCATACATCTATCTTGTTTTGTATGTGGATGATATGCTGATAGCTGCAAGAGAGAAGTCTGATATTCAGAATCTGAAAGACCTTCTTAGTGCTGAATTTTTGAAATGAAAGATTTGGGTGCAAACAAGAAAATCTTGGGATGGAGATCCTGGAGAGATAGAAGTTTAAAAACTATTTTTTATCTCAGCAGGCTATATACGTAAGATTTTGGCCAAGTATGGTATGTCTCGCCGCAAAGCCAATAGATACTCCTATGGCGCCAAATGTTCATTTGTTAGTTTATGCTTCACTGCATACCGAAAGGTATGGAATATATGTCAAAAGTTCTCTATGCTAGTGCGCTTGGCAAATCGATGTATGCCATGGGTGTGTATAAGGCCCGATCTCGCTCAGCAAATGGCTTTGCCAAAGAGAGTTTATGACTCAACCTCGAAAGGAACACCGGAAAGATGTGAAAAGAATGTTCGTGAACCTTAGGGGTACAATTGATGTTGGTCTCAATTATGAGGTGATATCTCGAGTTTGGTCACGTGGATACCGTGATGCCGATTATGCAGTGATGTGAAGAGAAAATCAATGATCGGGTTATGTTTTCATATTGGGGAATTCGGCTTGTCACCGAAAGCAACTTTGTAAGCCACAATAGCTTTATCAACAATCGAGGCGTAGTATATGGTTTCATCAAGCAACCAAGGAATCAACTGGTTGAAGCGGTCTAATCGTGATTTGGGTCGCATCAAGATCATGTCGAGATTTATTATGACGCTTTGAGTGCAATTTGTCTAGCTAAGGATCGTGTTCATCATGAGAGAACCAAGCATATTGACGTGAGATGTCATTTTCTCGAGAAATGAGAAGAGGGTTGTAGTGAAGAAGATCGCACCAAGGAAAATCTTGTCGATATGTTTACTAAACTACCTCAACAAAGCAAGTTTCAGCTTGTGTTCAGACTTGCTTAACATTCAAAGCTTATAATCCGCTTTTCTCGAAACTCGCTGAGGCGGTGTGTCACCGAGTGGATTTCGGAGAAGTCCGGCACAAGTACATCCTGGCATTGACGAATGCATCTGACATTGAATGAGAGTTCAAGTCAAGGTGGAGATTTGTTAAGTTTTGTGACTTGATCTCTAAAACGGGTGGAACTAATCTCAAAGTCAAATCGAAGTTTTGTGAAGTGAAACCGAGTTTTGGGAAAAGTTGAGAAAACTGAGTTTTGTGGAAACTGAGTTTTATGGAAACTGAGTTTTGGTGGAAAACTGAGTTTTGGTGGAAACTGAGTTTTGGTGGAAACTGAGTTTTGGGGGAAACTGAGTTTTGAGGGAAACTGAGTTTTGCCGAAGTTCTACATCCGAGTTTGTTGATTACAAGTGAGTTTCAAGAAAAGTGAGTTTTCCGGGAAAGCCGCTTTGAGATGAGTTTCGCTCTGGTGGATAACATTTCGAGCTTATGTCAATTCCACCAAGATCTTTGGCGGTTGTGGTTTGGGATTTGTGCCTATAAATACCGGGTTGTAATCAATGCAAAGTGTGTCTTTTCAAAGTGTTATCCACACACTTGTGAAAACCTTGTAATTATGTGCATAATAAAATATCTCATTTTCTGTCCGTGATGTAGTTGGCACAACGCCGAAAACCACGTTAAATCACCGTGTTCTCTTTGTTTCTGTGTTTTATCAATTTCTGCCATTTTTACTGTTAGATTGCATATGTTTTATCTTTCTTCAAGTGCAAATTTCTCATATGTGTTTCAACAAATGCAAATTGGAAACGAATCTGAGCATTAAAGGCCCACTTCGAGGTAATATCCTACTTTGGCTCATCCGTAAGAATTCCTCCCCCACACCGAACCTCGCTAAAAGGCATATCATCGATGATGACACGTGCAATTTTTCATGAAGCTCTAGTGAATCTATTTACATGCCCTTCGGGATTGTAGTTGGATACGTGGATTGTGGAAGGACGTTGTGCACCACCAACATTGGCATGAGTTCTTCAACGCCACGACGCCCCACTTGGCTTGACATTGGCTTCGTAAAGACATGTTTAAGAAAGACAATATTGAGTTTCGCGATTTCTTTCCGTGAGTTGATTTCGAGTTTATGCTATTGGCGAAATGAAGAGTTTCACAATGAAAACCGACAGCGGCCCCCGAAGGCAGTGTTCATATCTTAAGCCATCCGAAAGGCGCGAGAGTTGCACTTAGCCTGGCTAAAATAACTCTATACTTTAGCTTAGTTTTTTTGCTCTTGTATTGTTTTTTATTCGCTTTGAACAGTTGTATATAGCTCGACATTTAAATATCCGCTTTTACCAAAAAAATGTATTAGTTGTACATTTTATTTTTTTTTGGTCTAAACCGGATATTTTATTAAAACAAAAGTATGGCTCACCTTCGCTTCACCTAAACCAAACAGCTTCTCCCATTTGGCGCCACATTTGCACTATTGCCGATTCCATCCGTAATGCACCAGGGTCCACGACCAATGAAATTTTTTGACCCCAACCTTCACAGCAAATTCTCAGAAAGTCGGCGATTTCATGACACAATAGGGACTCCGAGCCGCCGCAAATTCAACCAAGTTTGGAAGCATATTTGGTCGATCAAAGACCTCTCCGTGGCAACCTCCTTCTTTGAAAACCCAAAAGAATGCCCTTCCCACGGCAGCCCTCTTGTATTCACGGCACATTATTGAAGATGGGACATGTGGTGTTTGTGGTACGCCCCTAGAAACCTCGATTCATGCATTACATGGATCGTCATTGGGTAAAGAATATGTGGAAACATGTGATTCACCAACACCGTTGGCCTCAATTTATCTCGGAACCGATACTTACTACCTGGCTTAGCCAATGTCTTAGTGTGAACATGTACAAGCACGACAATATTGAGTTTTGGAGATTCTCATCCGTGCTTATGCACGTGGATTTGGCACTTGGAGGAACCAAGAAATACATGGAAATGATGTACGCCGAATTTCCAAAGATGGTCTTTATCTCTCAAGCAACCGTAAAGCCCGTGACCTTAGACTAGCATGGACGTAGTACCTAAAGTGCATGTAAATATGTTATGTATCCGTCCGTCGTTGTATAGCTTGTACATTTTATTTTCATGACTAATTGTTTTTAACATCCAGTATTTTTATTAAAATAAAATTAAATTATTTTAAATTGAATAAAATATAATAATATTCAATTTATTTAAAGCAATTCTAAAATTATAAAAACACGCCATGATATTAAAATTGATGAAATACAACTACAATACACATATTTAATAATACGAACCTAAAGCAAACTCTTAAAAATAAAACCACAACACAAATATCGATACAACATTATAATACCCCACAATTCATCCTATTTCATCGATCCATATTGTAGAAGGTGGGAAACACATGAGTCGATCGACTTATGTTTTAACAGATATATCCAAGTGGTTCGTGCAATCATCAATGAATATTGCAAACCGCTGAGCACCACTCGATATTAGGTAGGGTGTATGACCCCATCAACAAGAAATACCTACCTTCTAACCGTTGTTCTAATCTAGGCGACACCTAGGCGCTAGCGGCCTCCACTAACTCGATTATGCCCTAGCGGTCATATCCAAAGTAGTAAATCCTAGGCGGGTTAAATTTTTATATGAAACCGAGATAGTTACCTTTCGTAAAATTATAAGGATAGGGAATGATTTAACTCTCCGAATTGATATATTCATCCCACAAATGATCATCAAGGCATTACTTACGGTGCATAATGCGCTTATTTATCCATAATTTTCCCATGTTGCACAAGAAATTTATGAAACCGAGTATTCTCATCCACCAATTCTATAGTCGGAGGTGAAGCTTCCATTGCATCTTGAATTGGTGCATTCACATCATGTTCGGTCCTCAATTTTCATGTTGTGCATTATTATGCATGCACTCATTATATCATGTAAATCACTTTTGTTCCAAAAGCAAGCCGGTTGTGCCACAATTGCAAATTCTCGAATTGAGAACACCAAATGCACGCCACGCCTTTTCAACACGATTCTTGTTTCATTACAAAATATTTCTTCTTAGGACCGCGTGGATCCTTGATACTTTGCACAAGAGTTGCCCATTTCGGATATATACCATCAGCTAAATAATAACCCATATTATATTCTTTTCCTTGAATGGTAAAGTTTGCCGGGGGGCAATACCTTCGACAAGATTGGAAAATAGGTTTGACGCTTCCAAAACATTAATATCATTATTAGACCTGGGCATACCGAAATATGCATGCCAAATCTAATCTGCCACGGCCTCAAGAATGATCGTAGGGTCACCGCTTCTTCTGGCATATTGGCCTGCCCAGGCAGTTGGACAATTCTTCCACCGCCAATGCATGCAATCTAAGTCGCCTAACATTCCCAGAAGCCACGTTGCTTGCCGATGTGCAATAGCTTCAGCAATGTCATCAGTGTAGTGATCTTAAATACTCCTTTCCAAATACATCAATAATGTAACGACAAAATCGCTTTAACACATTTTACGCTGTAGACTCCCAATTCGATATATACATCATTAGCATCAGAGGTATCAGATGCAAGCTATCCGCAACGCTGGTCGTTATTTTTTGAAACACGGGCAAATCCGACTTTACCCGCAACATCTCTTCTTTGAACAAAATAGTATCATGATTTTTCACTCCTCAAGAATTCAAGGAACAAGTTGCAAGACATCCGAAACGCCGCTTAAAACATCGTTTCATTAAAAGTTGGATTTTCATCAAAGTAGTCATTGAACAACCTACGATCACGCTTCGATCACGATCAATTATTCCATGACTCGCAACCGAGCCTCTAATTAATACGTAGGAGCATGTTTTCGGACGAGTAGTTGAACAATGAAATTGTTACATGTTGCAATATGCTTCACAATTTCAAAGATCATCATCATCATCATCGGAAGAAGAAGACCGCTATTGAATGATGGACTAGAAGGACCAGCCATAATGAGAAGTTTTATGCCTTAGAATAAATACAATCAATAAGTTTTGGAAGTGGATTTTTTTTTTGAAGAATCGGAAATGGATGTTAATCAATACTCATTGCATCCGGTTTTATAACCGCTAGTAGATAACAATAACTCATCCGTCGGATTGGATTTAGTTAAATATATCCACTTATAATGATTATGGATGGATAAGATCCAAAACAATCTATCTTGGATGCTTCTAGACCGTCCATAGGATTACGTTTCAATCTCCACCACTCATTATATATCCGGATCAATAATTTTTGGTGGGAAATATAAAATATCTATCGTAAGCACATCCTGGACCGCCCATTTGGATTACGTTAAATCTCCACCATTCATTTTATATCCGGATACCAAATAATTGTAGGTGGATAAGATAAATATATTTATTACGTATACATCTTGACCATCCATCGGGATTACGTTGAATCAATACCATATGTTTCATATCTCCGCTTATCAAATGATTTGGATGGATAAGAACAAAAAAGAAATCTATATTAGATACATCTTTACCGTCCGTTGGATTACGTTTCAATCTCCACCACACATTATTTATATGGATCAAATAATTGTTGGTTGACAAGATAAAATTTCTACCGTGAAGTACATTTGGAATGTCTATTTGGATTACGTTAAATTTCCACCATTCAATTTATATCCGATACCAACTAATTATAGGTGGATCGGATAAATGTATTTATTGCATACATATTGTCCATCCAATGAGATTACGTTAATTCATATTCTATACCATTAGAAGAAAAAAAGAGAAATTAGTGGATAATGACATAAGTTCTAATATTTTTAAGAATGTGTCATTTACATATTTTTTTATATGAGAAGGACAACTCGCACAATTTTATAAAGCAAGAAGGACAAATCTGAATATCCCGATTTTTCGGAAAGGGCATTTCCGCCTTTTTAACTAAAAGTCGGAATATTATATTTATCATTCTTTGATTTAAAAGAAAAGGAAATAAAAGAATTTTTGAAATAAAGAATTAAGGAAATTAATGGGATTGATTTAATTGGGAATTAACTCCTTAATTCCCATTAATCTGGCGCCACAAAAGAGGAAACGGTTTCTTCATCGTAGTAGCACGCAAAGATCGTGGGAAGAAAGAGGGCTCTGGGAGAAGGTTTCAAAATTGAAGCTAATCCGCCGCTTCACATGCACTGCACTCAAGGGAAAACATTCTACGGAACGCAAGGATCGTGGATACCAATTTCGCCTGTGAAGGTTAGTCGCTTTGGAGTTATGGTTTACGGTTTTCGACGAGTTTGAAGCTAAATTCGTTTTGCCTTGTAATCCGTCAATTTCACCCTTGATATCTCCCTCGTTTTTATTCCGCTTTCAGATCGTGAGCATACCGTTAGAATCCTCGATGACGAGAGCTTTGCATCGGTACTAGGTACAAAGAGCTATTTCGAAGTTTTAGGCAGAGAAAGGTAAGGAGAAACCTTTACGCTTTCAGTTTTGAAATATGTGGTATTTGTGTTGATTTCTTGTTGTTTTGAGGTTTTTAAATTGCGCTAAATTGATGTCTATGATATGGTTGATGTTGGGTATGGTTGGTAGATTATTTAGATGGAGTTTGGTTGAAAAAGATTGCTTTTGGATTGAAAACCAAGGAAAACGATGAAGGATCGCGTTTCGCTTTTCTCGAAATTTCGTGACGGACGGGCGTCCGGTTTTCGGACGGGCGCCCAACCTTGGACGGGCGCCTGGGATCCTCGGACGGGCGCCTGGAGGTGCGCTTTTGATATGTGATTGAAAGGGATGTCCGGACGGGCGCCCACTTTTTGGACGGGCGCCCAGAGCCTTCGTGACGGGCGCCTGGTCCTTCGGGACGGGCGCCCACCTGGAGCCGGTCTCCCAGCTTGTTTAAATTGGCTTTGACTATCGTTAGTGGTTGTTTAATCAACCTTAAACCTTTGTAAACGTATTATTATTTTATTATAACACCTTTAAACCTTACTTAGGCTAGAATTGGTCTTTTGATCATGATGAGTGGTGTCGGTAAGTGGAGTGTTATCTAAATGAACTAGAGGGCCGCTTAATCACCTAATACTACACAACTTGCTAGATAAAAGATTAAACACCATGTGGTCTTGGGTAGATCCTCAAGATCTATAGCGTGATGTGTGAACAGACAATAAAGTGAGTGTCCTATCGGCCTCGCAGCTCATAGCATCGCCTGCATGTTCATACTATCGAAACCGGTTATTGTATCCTCAAGATTTCAGACGCTCCGGGTTATTGTATCCTCAAGATTTCAATATGTCACGCTCCACCTTGATAGCATGTTGTAAACAAAGATAAGCTAAGTAGTTACAAGCTTTAGGCATATTGGGAGATGTAACCTTTATGCGTAGAATCGAGTCCATCTTGCCTTTTAATAGAAACTTGATAATAAATCTTATATATATTCTAAGCTTAAACGCATTTCTCTCCTTCTTACTGAGTATTATATACTTACCCCTTGTGCATGTTTTTGTTATATGTGCTTGGGGGGTGAGAAGGCTAACAGAGTAGTGAAGTATTTTTATGAGTATGTCCTCTCGGGAGGATCTCAACTTGATATTTCATTCTTCGCACTTTTGTTTACATTTGAATTGTTGCACTATTTTTATATACTTTGTTCATAGTACTTTGGGATGACGTGTGATCATCTTTATTTCTTATTTCATAGTATTTCGCTTGGACTTTCGAGGATTTTGGCTTGTATTGTTTTGATACACTTTCGACTTTTAGTACCTTTCGTATTCTAGTATCTTTATGGATATTCATTACCCGAGCATTAAATTCCGCGCTTTGATTGTATTGATTGTAGGCTTACATATATATAAATGAATTAAATTTTATTTATATATGTGCCGAACGTCGATTTCCGGATAAGGGCTCGGTATCCGGAACGGGCGTTGGCTAATGTAATGTAGATACGTGTTCTTAGGCTTCTATTCTTTGAGTTTAACTCAATCTTATCCTTAGATCCTTAGTAACACTGGTTCTCTTGGTTGTCGGATGACTAGAAACACAAGATCGAGGACTTTGGCTCTGGTAATCGACGCCTGAGAGGGGTGAAACCTCTGGGGTCGCCGCAGCTTGTCGCCGCCGCACAAAATTGCTACACCTTCACCCGAGCCGGAGCAGGATCAACATCGACTCCACCACCACCTCCTCCACCTGTGGTTAACCATGCAGCGCCACTTTGGCCTTCTTCGATCAACCAGTGGGGGGCCAGCAGAGGACGGTTGTTTATCCACCACCAAATGACACAGTAATCGCGCAGCAGCTATCCTCAAGATGGTTTTTCAAGAGCCACACGCATTCTCCGCCAGATCCTCCGCAGCACTCCAAAGGTATCCTCCTTTCAGCCTGAGCATCAGTTCAGTGATTACTATCAAGCCAGCACCGCAGTACCCCCTCGGTTATCCCCTCGTCTATCACCTTTCTGTGCCACCGGTTCAAGAAGAATAAAGCAGATACCTTATGGTTACCCTCCGTTTACCCACCGCTAGGGCCGGTTGTCGAGTCAAGACCACCAGTAGATTGGCACACTAGGCCGAGGAGAAACCGATGCAAGATTTTTATGGGAATGTGGAACATACCAAGGCCGAGGAATGGATCAAGTTTTGAGAAATCTTGCAGAATATAGGCGCTCTCGAGACAGATGGCCCAAGCTTAAGGTCGGTTTTCTTTGGCTCGGCCGAGGCTTGATAGATGCGGTTCAGAGTAGCAATGTAAGGTAATCAGATTGGGCGGCTTTTAAAGCCATGTTCTACAACGAGTACTTTCCGCAACGGTATTAAGCGAAAAAGGCTAGCCGCTCAAACTTCAGCAAGGTGATCAAACGACAAAGGTCCCAAAGATACAAATCGGTTCAATGAGTTAGTGAGATTTTATCCGAGTTGATGCAAGTGGAAGAACCAAAATGGCCCGCTATAAGGACGGTTTGGCGATGAGATTCAGTGCAGTATGCTAGGCTTTACAAAGAAGGAACATGGCGAATCAGCCGAATAAAGCTTTTAAGTCGGAGACCTTTAGAAAGAAAGTTACAGCCGGGTCGTAAACGCAGCTCGGGACCGCCAGGGCAAAGGCGGCAGGCTTCAGCAGTTGTTAGCCTCAGAGGTTTCCCACACAGATGCCAGCTAGACCCACCGTTGGTGCCCCATCACAGCACAAAGCACCGCGCCTAGACCACCGCCTGGCGCCCACCGGCAAATGCTAGGCCACCACTACCTCAGTTGTTGTTTTTTTGCATGAGCAGGTGGTCATTACTCCTGTGAGTTGTCCACGCAGGTAGGTAGCTGCTCAGCAGTCACCCCAGCAGAGAGCAGTCCAAGTAAAGGTGCAGTATGTTTGCTATGGATGCCAGAGAGTTTGAACCAGAGGATGATGTGATCTCGTGTAACTTTTATGTTTGATTTTGTCCTTTGGAGTTATTTATAGCATGCTTGGAACATGTTGTAACTTTAGTTAATTGACAAATGCATGATAGGTATGATAAGAGTAGGCAATCTAAGAGTCGTGGCCTTATTTGATACAGAGCTTCAACCACCTTTGTGTCCTCTAGATTGCTAAGAAACTAGATTTACCTAATGGAGCATTTGAGAGATACTATGGAGATTGTTACACCCCTAGGCAAGGTAAATAAGGTGGTTAAGATGATACCACAAGTGGATGTTCAAAGTTGGACCTTATCGGGCAAAGAGTGACTTCACGGTTATGGATTTCTCAGATTTTGATGCGATTCTTGGATAGACTCGCTATCCAAGAATTATGTTCACTTAGATTGTAGGCCAAGAGAGTTACTTTCAAAGTCCCGGGAAAG